>CAIGQQ010020246.1:3494838-3505510 GCA_903798035.1 Danio albolineatus | reverse complement strand
ATATATTTGAAATATCCTATCATCTGTTTACATTACACTTTCAACCAGCACAACTAAAATTTCTCTGAAGACATTCACCTACTGCACCTTTAAGAATGTTTTTTGTTTTGTTTTTTCGATTGGCTACAGAACAAATCACTGTCATCCAGTGACTTGCCTAATTAACCTAATTAGTTTAATTTACCTAGTTAGTTTAATTTACCTAGTTAAGCTTCTAAATTGCACTTTAAGCTGAATACTAGTTCCAGAAAAAAGAATACATAATGACTAGTAAATAATTATGCACTGTCATCATTGCTAAGTCAAAATAAATCAGTTCTTTGATTTGTTTGAAATATTATGATAATATTAAAACATTATGTTTAAAAATGTGTTGAAAACATAATGGCTCCATTAAACAACACTTTAAAAATATCTATAAATAAAATGTCACAGGAGAGCTTAAAATGTGGCTTTCAGCGGTATATACTGTAGAAAGCAAGATGGAAAGTAGATTTGCAATTGTCTGCTCTCTAATTTTACATTCTTATCAGGTGATATTTATAGATGACAGATTTCGTCAGTGTACTTTATCTCCGGCTCCTTTTTTTGACAGCACTGTTCTAAAACGATTAAACCTGATTATCTGCATGTACAGTTGAAATCAGAATTATTAGCCCCCCTGAATTATCAGCCCCCCTGTATATTTTTCCCCAGTGTCTGTTTAATTGAAGTAATTTTTTCAACACATTTCTAAACATAATGGTTTTAATAACTGATTTCTAATAACTGATTTATTTTATATTTGCCATGATGACAGTACAATATAAGATTTTGCTAGTTATCCGTAATTTTACGAAATTTTTATTTTACGAAAAAACGTAAAATAATGAATATTAAATTACAGAAATTTACCAGAAATTTAAATTTAAGGAAACTTCTGTAATTTAATATCAAATATTTTACAGTAATTTTCTGTAATTTAACGGCCGTTATTTTATGGTAAATTTATGTAATTTAAAGGCCATTATTTTACGTTTTTTTACGTTATTTTACGCAAAATTACGGATTTTTTTTTTACAGTGTATGTATTCAGCTAAAAGTGCATTTTAAAGGCTTAACTAGGTTAAGTAAGCAAGTCATTGTATAATGGTGGTCAGTTCTGTAGACAGTCGAAAAAAATTTTTACCATATAAAAATATATATATAGTCTCGGATGACTTTTGCAGAAATCTTGTTTTGCATGCTATCTTCATCAAATTTAAAATATAAACTCAAAAGACACTTGGATTTCAATGCATATTTTTCTAGGTTATTAAATCAATGATTTCATGTGTTTGTATATAGAAAAACAAATATTGAACACCGTACAATTTTTCTCGCCCATTACTTTATAATGTATACCGTTTTATATTTTTGTTTTTAATAAAAATTTCTAGATGGACCATAGTAAAGCCTAAAGTGTCATCATTTTTGTTTGTATCTCACTGGGGTCAAGAACTGTTACTATTTAAAGTTGGATAGGTGCAAATCCCTTTAGTAAGGGCTGAATAACAGCTTTTATTCTAGACGAGATAAAACAAATAAGACTCTCCAGGAGACAAAGAAATATTATAGTAAAATACTATGAAAGATTCCTTGCTCTGTTAAACATCATTTGGGAAATATTTGAAAAAGAAAAAAATTAACATGTAGGGCTAATGATTTTGCCTTAAACTGTGCATTATTTCTGTGCTGTTTCCCTTAAAATATTCAATGCTTGTAACAGTTCAACAACTCACATTTCTTTCTCTCTGTGTGTTTCCCTCAGATGTATGGGGTGTGTGTGTGGCCAGTGACTGTGGTTCGCTCGGCCTCCAGACTCGCTCAGTGTGGTGTGTCCATGCTGAAGGCTGGAGCACACATCAGTCCAACTGCTTTCCATCCGATCGCCCTGCGCATCAGCGAGTGTGTGTGAAGATGTGCGAGTGGCAAAAGGATCTGTTTGAGTGGCGCTTGTCTCCATGGGGCCCCTGCACTCCGAGTCCTCTCCTCCCAGCCAATCGATGCGTAACCGCTCAACGTGGAGTGCAGAGCCGCAATATGCAGTGTGTGAAGCGTAATAACAACTCCTCAGTAAGCCTACATGTGTGTGAAGCATTTTCCTCTGCTCCAGAGGGGGAGCAGGCATGTCTGTTACCCTGTCCGATGGATTGTGTCGTCTCCGCTTTCACACATTGGTCCACCTGTAGCCGTACATGTGGGTCAGCTCTTCAACAGCGCACACGGAATGTACTGGCCACACCCCTGTATGGAGGAATGGACTGTCCCAGTTTGACTCAGACACGCCCCTGTAAACATGAGCAAGGCCATCCCGCCCTTTGTCCTTCTGACCAACAGGAATACAGCTACAGTTTGTGGGCGGGGCCTTGGAGCCCTTGTAGAATTAAAGGGGCGGCACCTGTTGGAAAAACAACGGTGGATTTCAATTTGGGGAAAAGTACAGTCAAGGCTTCATATACGATTAAACGGCATACTGAAGTTTTTCATCGTCAAAATCATTACGATGGAAAAGGCCACAAAGTGTCCTGGGAGATCATCATTGGGTATCAGACAAGGCAGCTGCGCTGTTTGAGGAGCGACGGGAAGAACGCCATGCTGAGGTGGGCAGTTATTCTGTCAGTGAATGAGTTAATAGTCTATTATAAAGTCGTTATCTGTTTATTAACATAGTTAAAATCAGTTATTTTTGTTTTATATTTTTAATTGTAATTATTATTTAACTTTATTATTATTTTATTTTAATAATATAATATGGTATATTATATAATATTTATATAATATATATTTAATATTATTATATATTTTTTTCCTATTTATTTTTTATTTGTGTTATTATTTTTATAGTTTTTACATAATTCTATATAAAATATAATTTACTTTATAATTTTATTTTAGTTATGTTATTGCGTTTAGTTAGTGTTATTGTGTTTATACAACAGTTCGATAGTATAATAATGTATATAAAAAAGAAAATCAAACACAGAAAGTCTCTGAAATCTTTTTGTACAAGAAACTACTTTCTTTCACTATTCATTCACATCTGCAGCTGACTGTCAGAACAGCAGAAACCGTTGCTACTTCACAAACATCACTTTAGAGCTAGTATTTGAATGATTCTCTAGTGCAATGTCTCAAGTCATGACAAAATAGGTGATTTTACTCACATTTTAAGATTTTAAGGCTGAACGGTATGAAATGCCATCAGTCTACAGAGATTTTCCAGTGTTTCTCTGTTGCAATCAGGATATCACAACAATTAACCCAGAAAAAGCAAACACTAGCAGATTACTATGGTATAAATACAGCATTACAACATACAAAAGAGAGAGATTGACTTAGAATGTCATTTACCTGTTCTGTAATGATTTGTTTGGCTGTAGATTGAAATACAAAAAGAAAACACAGAGTTTTTCTCCCCTAAAGACTTATTAGGCGGTTTCTATTGCCATCTTGTGGCACAACTGTCTTTGCTCTGCTCAGTATGACAGGCTGATGGCTGACGGCTGCCAATCTCCAAAATTATAAATATTTAAAATAGGCACTATCCTTATAAATAAACTGCATAGATGAAATCTAAACTACTACATTCTCGTCTAAAAAAAAACAAATTATGTTGTACAACAGCTGCACTTTTTGTCAAACTGTAGTGAGTCTGATCTGCTCTATGTGGGCGGAGTAATACAGTGATAGAGTGAAGATGCTGTACAATTGCTGTTATTGCAGAATACCACACAGCTATCAGCCAATCAAATTCCAGAACCATACAAAACTGTTGTATAACTATATGATGTATGTATATACACAAATTCTAACTTTACGTTAATTTTATACAACCAGCAAACAACACAGATTTCTCTAAAAAAAATAATCTGATGTATAAGAGACATCATTGTGTGAAAGAATATTTCCAAAATTAAAATATTTCTCATTTTATAATAATATAATTTTAAATAACTTCAGAATGCATGTATGTAATATGTATGTATGTGTGTATGTTTGTATGTGTAAAAAAGCTGAATCCATAGCTACATCTTTGAGTTTTATGCTTAAAATCAAATTAATTTATTTATTTTAATTTAATTAATTTTTATAATTTTAACTTAATTTTAATTATTACACATGAAAAAAAATACTGTGAAATCATTCACTCATTCATTCATTAATTCATTTTCCTTCGGCTTAGTCTCTTTATTCATCAGGGGTTGGAATAAACCGCCAACTTATCCAACATATGTTTTACACAGCGGATACCCTTCCAGCTGCAACCCAGAACTGGGAAACACCCATAAACGTACACATGCACACTCATACATTACAACCAATTTAGTTTGTTCAATTCACCTATATCGCATGTCTTTGGACTGTTGGGGAAACCAGAGAAGCCAGAGGAAACCCACGCAAACACAGGGAGAATATGCAAACTCCACACACAAATGCCAACTGACCCAGCCGGGACTCAAACCAGCGACCTTCTTGTTGTAAGGCGACAGCGCTATACAGTGCAATACTGCAGTTAATAAGAATAAAAATATTTGTGAAACAAAAGCTTTTGATGAACTGCTGTCGATGTAGCCAGAACTGACTGCGGCCAAACAGAGTTGCAATGAATGCTCATTACTGATCAGACCATTAATAAATAATACAGCACTATTAGCACACAGTTATGTAACATTGTTATGCAATAAACTTAGTTTTTATTTGAATGCCTCCTAACAGTGAGGACACTAGAGTTTGCTTTATTAATCACTGCTATTCTCTCAGTGCAGATGGATAGCCGTGTACCATATGATGCTGTTTACATCAGAGAACATGCTGTTATTTATATGCAGTATTACATTGTCAAATAACAGAATCTAAATTTTACCTTCTGTTGTGGGTCGAACGGAAAAGATAGCCTTTTCTATTTTTCAGCTCCGGGAAGATCCCAAGCCTGCTGGTTTTTATTCATTTTTTATTAGATTTTAATGGAAATAGTGCTTGTTGCACCTAGAAACCTACAATAATAAGCTCCAGAGAGAGCAGCGCGAACATAAAAAATGAAGAAACCGTTCTGAAAATAACCAAACACACCATAGAACAGCTGAAATCTAGTGAGACGATGAGTTATGCTTTTGATTCGCTTCAGAAATTTTCAAGTTCTTTGTATTTATATTTCATGTAACTATAGTTTATAACATCCACTGAGAGCCATCAGAATCGGATCTATAGACAAAATATCTGGTGGAAAAAGAAAAAGATGGTGAACTGACTTTGAAGAGATAAAAAATATTTGATGTGAAATATGCTTCATGTTAGCTTGCTTTAAAAACGCATCAAACGCTTACAAAATGTTAAAGAGCCCATATTATACATTGAAAAGGGTCATATATTGGTTTTGGGGGTCTCCAACAGCAGGCTGATCTGCATGCATGGTCAAAAAACACTTTCATTGTCTTATAATATGCATTTATTTTTACCTCATTATCCCAGCGACTCCTATATGAATCGTTCAGGGATTCATTTGTTCCAAAACCCCTCCTTCGCGCGATGCTAAACTGCGCTGATTGGACAGATGACCCAGTCTGTTGCGATTGGTCGACAGCGCTCAGCGCGAGAGAATGCCCACCACGGCTTATCAACATGGAAGGAGTCATAGTGTGTGCGTGAGCTAATCTGCTAACACTCGTTTTTATCTGGAGTCGCCCGTATTTCAGACACCTCACCCCGAAAACTAACCCCCGATCTCCCAGCATATCACTCTAATTCTTAACCAGAAGTAAAAACAGCGACATACATTCAGTATTAGTGCACACAGCGCCAAAACCGCCGAACGTGTGTAGCAAAGCTCATGGTGGCCATAGCAACGACAAACAGGAGAGGAACACGAGCTCAAATGCATTTTAGTCCTTAAACACAGCGGCACGCGTCGCGTTAACAACGTGCTTTTAGACGCGATATGAGAATACAAGTTAACCAGAGACACTACAAGCGGTTACAAGTTACAAAACACAGTTAAATACATCATTTACAAGCTAGAGAAAACAATGAGGCGACCGTTTTAATCGCACTTACTCACACTTGCTGGATAGCAGACCAGGGAAATGTCCTGGTGCTCCTAATCCTCCGTTGTAAGCACTCCTCGGAGGGGGAACAGTTCATGGCTGGATTTAATGCTGTAGTATTTCTGCAGAAACTACTAACTCTTCAAAGTCTCATCTCTGGGTTCTCTGCACACTTCCAATATCCAGCTAAGCACAGTGCTCTTCACTGTGTTGCCAGATGTAGCTGCCTGATTTCACCCCAAACCCTGTCCAAAAGGTTTTTACCTGCACAATCAAATTTAAAACCGCCCGATCTGGCAACGTTTTCGCACCGCTATTGTTTGTGGGTGGGGTTGGGGATTTCGAATCTGCGCGCGCATAAATTATGTTTCGTGTTCACGTCATGCCGAAACGGCTAAAGACTCGTAAGCACGGCGACTCGTTTGAGGAACTATGAGTCGACTCTTTTATAGATGAATCAATAGTTTTAAACACTTTGCACTTTCAGATTTAAGCCTTAGCTGGACATTTCACTTCACTTAGAGCTGTGTGACACACAGCATACAAGCTCATTTTCAAAAACCCATAATAGGGGCTCTTTAAGTGTTTGACATTTGCACACACAATTTCATTATGTTGGCTTAGAAAAGACATTGTAGTGATCTACTAGTCTTCTTCTGGGATTAAAAACACATCTCCTCCTGAAGCTTTCAAGCTACAACCACCAAATTTGGCAAAGAAATTTAGGCTATCATGGATATTTAATTAAATCTAACTTTTAAAAAGACAATCGAATCTAAGAAAAAAAACCACAGACTTTCATTGAGGATGTAAAAACTGTCAGACATTAAATCGTACCTTTATCTCTTTATCTAGCTATCTGTCATTATGAAAACCAGCCTAGAATATGCTAACAGATGTGGCCACTGAGAATGCACTATTTCTTTAAAAGTTTTTGCTTTACACAATATCCACCAGGTGGCGCAACGAAGAAACTGCTTTTCCGTTATCTGGCCAGTGCGAGCAAACACCCTACATATCAAACAACCTGCCCAGGGTTGCGTTTCTGAAAACCATCATTAGCCAACTAAGGTCGCAAGTTCCATCATTACAATGCATAAACATAAGGGAAAGAAAAAACATAACTACTGGTCAGTTTAAGATATTCCATAAAACACCTTATAGGCTGGAGTCTTTTTTTGTTTTGCTTAAGATCGCCGTTTTGTTTTCCTTTTAAATTTAAAGGTGTTGCATAAAATAATAGTAAATTTTAAAAAAAGTTAAAAGTAGTTTTAACTTAAGTGATTTTTTTTTTGCTGCGTCCTCCTTTGTTGTTTCAATAATGCTTAATAATCTTTACACCACATTAAATCACAGCAGCTAGTAACTTTCAGTTGTCCAGATTTTGTCACATTTAACATAGGTGTGTTTGTGCATGAAACGTGCACGTTTAGATGCATGTATATGTGTGTGAGAGACCGGGCTCGCTTCACAGCTCCGTCGATGCCACGAGCGGCTGGATTTTTTTCTTTCTTTATTTTGGAGATAATTAACACATATTTGTATTCAAATATGAATACAACAGAAATACATAAAACTTTACAAATTACGTGTCCACTTTTGTAGGCTCAACACAATAGTGTCAGATAAAATAGACTAAGCTATATTGAAATAAATTCATTCATTCATTCATTCATTTTCTTTTTCGGCTTAGTCCCTTTATTAATCTGCCACAGCGGAATGAACTGCCAACTTATCCAGCATTTGTTTTACGCAGCAGATGCCCTTCCAGCTGCAACCCATCTCTGGGAAACATCCGTACACACTCATAAACACTCATACACTACGGACAATTTAGCCTTACCCAATTTACCTATACCACATGTCTTTGGACTTGTGGGGGGAACCCGGAGCAACCACGGGGAGAACATGCAAACTCCACACAGAAATACCAACTGACCCAGCCGAGGCTTGAACCAGCAACCTTCTTGCTGTGAGGCGAACGTGCTACTCACTACGCCAGCGTAGCGCCTTGAAATAAATTAAAGAATTAAAAATATAGGATATAATAAAAAACATGGTAAAACATGTCAACTGTGTATTTAATGTTACTAAACAAGCTAATAATGTGTTCAAACATGTAAAGTAAAAAAAAATGTTAGTAATATGTTTTATCAATGTGGTAACCATGCTAGAAACATGCTAACAATGTTATCTTCACGTGGTAGAAACATGAAAATGCTATGTCAGTTTGTTCTATCGGTTTATTAGCCATGCTAACATGTTTATTAAGCATGCTAGCAACATTTTAATCGCTAACAAATTGCTTATTCATTCTAATGATGTCTGTGCAAGAAACATACTGTAGTAGAAGCAAAAAGTAAATTTAATCTAGCAAAATGTTAATTTATGCTAACAATATGGAAACCTTTGTAGAAACAAGCTATCGACATAATTCATGCTAACAAACTAATTCAGTGCATTATAATAGCATGTAAATGTCCAAAACATGTTAATTACATGTTAGCAAGACAACAGGTTACAAGAAACTGTGCTAAATATTGCTATAATTTTTTTTTTTTACTTTCAGGCTAGATTTTTTTTCAAGCCAACATCATAGATTGTGTTTGAACTTTTTACTTTCTAACTTGTATCTTTTCAATCAATTAAGCTTAGCACAGTTTGTAAGTGTGTGTGTGTGTGTGTGTGTGTGTGTGTGTGTGTGTGTGTTAGTGGTCCTTAAATCGACTAATATTTATCAAATGCCAATTCAGTGGATAAACGAGCGTGCTTTACAATTAGCAATTTTCAAGCAGCCTTTTGTTTTCTATGCTGTACTGCAAACATTAAGATTGTTACCAACAATACAATGCTAATGCCAGTCTTTATTCGAATCGCTTGTTTATGCATGGCATAATGAATTAACATAATTTATCTTTTTTTGTCTGCAGATTACAAGATTTCCCTGGCGGTTTGCAAAGTTTTTTTGCATTTGTATTAAGCCAGACTAAACTTCTGAATAAATTGAACACCCACAGACCACCCTATCTCTCTCTCTCTCAGGATTTCATAGTTTGCTTTAGCTAGTTTTGTATGCCAATATATTCAGTGAGAATCAGCAGCAACGCTAAAGCCTTGGAGAGTTCAAGAGACAGCTTGAAAAATGTTCTGTTTATGTTGCTACCTTTTTTTTGTTATGGTAGCCAGAGGCTAAATGCATGCCAACAGCTTCAGAGCAGGCAGATGAAAACTTCTTTCTGTTGGCAAAAAAATACATGAAACGATTATAAACTAACTAAACTGTTTTATAATTGTAAACTGTTGACCTTACTATATTATTATAATAATCATTTATGTATGTATGTACTGTATGTATGTGTGTAAACAATTAAGTGGCCACGTGAATATAAAATTAAGTATGAGTTATTTATGAGAAATTTGTGTAAATTGTTAATATTTGTTGTATTCGAGGGGTGAAATGGTGGTGCAGTGGGTAGCGCTGTTGCCTCACAGCAAGTAGGTCACTGGTTCGAGCCCCGACTGGGTCAGTTGGCATTTCTGAGTGGAGTTAGCATGTTCTCCCTGTGTTCGTGTGGGTTATGCGACATCCGCTATAAGCTATTAAATAAGCTATTGAATAAGCTAAATTGGGCATAGTGTATGAATGAGTGTTTGTGAATGCAAGTGTATGGGTGTTTCCCAGTAATGGGTTGCGGCTGGAAGGGCATCTGCTGCTTAAAACGCATTCTGGATAAGTTGGCAGTTCATTCTGCTGTGGCGACCCCAGATTATTAAAGGGACTAAGCCGACAAGAAAATGAATGAAATGTTGTGTTTGATAAATGTTTGATTATATATGTATATTTTTTTAGAAAATGACAATTTGATTGTAAATTGATTGAAAAATCAGGGTTTTCCTAACCTTTTTGAAGTTCTAAAATATGTCCAAAAACATGAACTTATTTATATTACATTTGGAAGAAATTACATCTGTCTGTCTATCTGCTTGTCTGTCTATATATCTATCTACAGTGGGGAAAATAAGTATTCAACAAGTCACCATTTTACTCAGTAAACATATTTCTAAAGGTGCCGTTGACTTGAACTTTTCACCAGATGTTGGTAACAACCAAAGAAATCCATATATGCAAAGAAAACAAATCTAATTAGTTTACAAGTTATGCATAATAAAATGAAATGACGCAGGGAAAAAGTATTGAACACATGAAGAAAGGGAAGTGTAGAAAAGCAGTGAAAGACCAGACAGCAGCTGAAATCTCTCAGTAGTTCTTCAGCATCTCTCTTTCTGTCATCATTGTAGATTAATATTAGATGCTTTAATCCAACATCTACATCATCATGATGATGAAGATGAAACTAGGGTGGACATTTCAGAAAGTCAATAATCCTAAACACAAGCAAAGAAACTCACAAATGTTTATTGAAAGAAAATCAAGCTGTAGAATGGCCCAGCCAATCACCTGACTTGAATCCAATAGAGAATACAAAATAAAGATCAGATTTGATAGACGAGACCCTCAGAACCATCAAGATTTTTACACTCTGTTGAAGTCTGTGAATATCAATCTATCTATCTATCTATCTATCTATCTATCTATCTATCTATCTATC
>CAIGQQ010020246.1:3475044-3490695 GCA_903798035.1 Danio albolineatus | reverse complement strand
TTATTATTATTATTATTATTATTATTATTATTATTATTATTATTATTTGAGATTTTGCAGTAGTTTGCATACATGTTAGCTTACAGGTGTGGAGTTTTTCATCTGTACAGCCAATTCGAATGTCATCACTCGATTGATTGGGTGTTATCAGTGGTTATCAGTAGGCTCAGAGGGCTGTTATCATCCATCCACATGGTTAATCAGCTATAGATCACACACAGCTGCGGCCAGAAGTTAACAAGAATTATTAATATTATTTATTAAATTTCCCATTAATTGTACTCTATTGTGTCTACCCCTACCCCAACCCTAAACCAAACCGTCACAGTAATGTAAAAACAGATCTGGAGTGTTTTCTGTTAGTATAGCTGATTAACCATGTGGGTGGATGATAACAGCCTTCTGAGCCTACTAGTAGGTGCAGAAGTCCCCTACTGGCCCATATCTATCAGCTGATAACCACTGATTACGCCTATTCAATCGAGTGATAGCATCGGAAGCGGGTGATCTGTAAAGGTTTGCATGCATGTCAGCTTATTACTAGCTCATGACTAGTAATTTTGCATATTTCCGCAGGTTATTAGCCCATCATTGATTCTGTTTATTTACTTGAGTAAATGTGTGTAAATTTATATTTATTCAGTTTTTTAATTAATTTCAGTAATAATATTGACTAATATAAAAATATCCATATTATTTATTTACAATACAGTTTGTAAAGTTTGGAGATTTACAAGAGACTTGCTTTGTTTACCAAATAAAGTGGATCTAATTGGATTCATATTGTAAACATTAAATAAAAGTTAAAAAGGTATTACTTTTTACTTCATATATTAAGGTTTTAGTTATGATACTCCCAAAATCATTCCGCATAAATCCGCAGATTTTTAACAAAATACTCCGCAAAAATAGCAAAAAATGGCCGCAGATTCCGTCTGGCCCTACTCATGACCAAACAAAATGTTTATATTTGAATAAGATAGAGTTTTCATAAATTTGTCTAGATTTCTAATTAATTCCCATACATTCCTATACATTTCCCAAAAGAAATTTGTGTGGAAAGTTTCCAGAAGTTTCCCCTTTGCAACCCTATATACAGCATTATTACCGTCAACGCATACCCATCGACTGATGAAGTGGTTGATCCTGAAAAGTGACAAATGATGTTAGACTTAACACGCAAATTAATCTCACGTACTGTTTACATGAGAAGCAAAATACTGTTGTCTATGAAGTACGATCACAGTCAGTTATGAAATTCAATTTCATCAAGAATGAAACTTAAGAAGACCTTTTGATTTGGGATCAGATCTCCCTGTACAATAAGCAAATGTGATTAACTTTAACAAGGGCATTAACAGCATAAACATTGGGGAGGAAACAAAAAGATTTTCTAGATTGCTCTCATTTTTTTTAATCCTTCATACACTGTTGAGACTCAGGGCAGAACGCTAAGAGGAAGATTTAGTTTCTTTTGTGTTTCTGTTTTTTGATTTAAATGGTAATCAGTGGCCACACGGTGAGAAAGGCAGATTTAAATTACATTTATTTTTGGTAGGTTTCCAAAAAATGCCTTTCATACAGTTTTGAAAATAAACTGACTGTTAATGGAACTGTCTCTCTCTCTGTTTTTTTACATTATTAGCCAGTCGGCCTGTTGGGAAGAACTTGTGCACAGGACCTTTGCCGTCATTGGCTGAGTTTTGTTTCATTCCCTGTCAGAAACATTGTCCCCTCACGCCTTGGTCGCCCTGGGGGCTGTGTCTCCATGACAACTGTTTGGAGCCTCAGGGGAGAAGAGGTGAGAGACGAAAACACCCCATAAAACTAAATTGCACACATCCAAATCTGAATCACACACACTCAGATTCACACCCTGTGTCCTTGGTTTCTCCTTTCTGTACTGTAAAAAGTGTGCAAGTCTCTTACTTATCGACTTTTCTTAATGTTTTGTTTTCTGTTCATTCTCTCTGCTTGCCAAACAGTGAAGATCAAACTTGAAGCACAATTAATAAACACTTGATTTTTTTCAGTAAATGAATAATAAGGAATATTAGTTGTGGATCTGCCATGCTAGCAGAACAGTGTTGTACAAAATACACACTTGAACAAAAACAACTTTATTTTGTTGAAATTACAATTGGACAAAATGAGAGAACGGCAATTATTTAACACAAAGAAAGATTACAACTATTTTCTTTGAAGGTTGCAGCTAATCAGAAATGAATTGGAAGTGTGGCAGCCCTTGCTTTGAGTACAGCGCATCACAGGTTTGGACAATTAGGAGCGTTCATTTTTTTACATTTCAGTACAGACAGAGGTTTGTACTTGTGACAACACTACTGGTGCCACAACCCATCATGAACCAGTGTTATGGAAATTACATAAAAAAGAAAAATCTTAAAAGTCGTATACATTTTACAGTAAATGACAATAAATATGACAAAAATATGCTGACATTATAGTCAAAGATTAAACACAAAACTAGGTCACACTTTATTTTGACGGTCCGTTTGTTGAACTTAAATTACATTGCATCTACATACCAACTTATTCTCATTAGATTATAAGTAGACTGTTAGGTTGGGGTTAGGGTTAGGGTTAGTGTAAGTTGACATGTACTTGCAAAGTTTCTTATAGTCAGTTAAATGTCTGTTGAATGTAGGTATTAACCGATATTAAGCAGACAGTTTACTAATACTCAAATGGACCATCAAAATAAATTGTTACCCAAAACAAAAATGTCAATAGAGGACAATTTGTTAAAAGATCAAGTCATTTGAATATTTGACATTTGAACTGTAGCCTATATTTGTCACGATCACCAGCGATCTTAACTCCTTAGATCGCTGGATAACATGCACAATCACACAAGAACTACAAATCCGCCTGGTTATGGACTACATCTGCACTCATGCAACACACACACACACTCCTGCTCCAAGTCACCACTGATTGCACACACACCACCTGAGGATTGTCAAGGACTGATTACACACACTACTTAAACCACACAGAAACACTCACCGTTGCTGAGTCTTGTTTACTTGTAGTGACATTACAACATGTTGCCTTGGTCTTGGTTTCCTGTGTTTGTACCTTTGCCTTGCTATCTGTTCATCCCTGCCTGCCGCCAGCCTTCTGACTTCTTGCCTGTTCTCAACCAAGTTTCTGGACTGTCTGTATACATCTGTTTGCACCTATTGACCATTGCTTACCTGACATCTCCATTAAACCTGCATGTGGATCCGCATCTCAGTAGTCAGTGTCACTCCCCGTGTTACAATATTGATCTACCTGGCAAGACATAATCGATCATTTGCTGCATACCTTTTAAATGTCCAAAAATGTCAATATTTGGGAGAAGAAAATCTAATATAAATATTTAAATTTATAAATATTTAAATCTATATGCTGAAGCACGCTGGCTTCTGCAAGTGAAATGCACTTCTGAGATGGCGCAGTGTTGTTCTAAATGCCATCAGTCGTGTTTACCGATCACACTAAGGGTGATCTTTGCATTACAGATTTGCTTGTTAGTAATATGGCCATGACCCATGGTATCAGTCATTTCAATTCAGTTCATCTTTATTTTTTATAACGCTTTTACAATGTAGACTGTGTCAAAGCAGCTTAACATAGAAGTTCTAGTAAATTGAAACTCTGTCGGTCCAGTTTTCACAGTTGAAGTTCAGTCTAGTTCAGTTCATTGTGGTTTAATTTTCACTGCTGAAACTAATCGACTAATTGAATTAAATCTTTCGTAAATTAAAACTCATTTCAATTAAGTTTTAGGATAAGAAAACTCAGTATCATGAATAATAATTAGACACCAATGCGCCATCGAACGATGACGGTGGCTCAGTGGTTAGCACTGTTGCCTCACAGCAAGTGGGTATTTGCATGGGTTTTCTCCAGCTGCTCCATTTCCCCCACAGTCCAAATACATGCACTATAAATGAATTGAATAAACTAAATTGGCCATAGTGTATGTGTGTGAATGAGTGTGTTGCCCAGTACTGGGTTACGGCTGGAAGGGCATCCGCTGTGTAAAACATATGCTGGATAAGTTGGTGGTTGATTCCACTGTTGTGACCCCTGATAAATAAAGGGACTAAGCCAGGGGTGGGCAAACTCGGTCCTGGAGGGCTGGTGCCCTGCACAGTTTAGCTCCAACTCTAATCAAACACACCTGCTTATAGATTTCTAGTGATCTTGAAGATACTAATTAGCATGTTCAGGTGTGTTTGATTAGAGTTGGAGCTAAACTATGCAGGACACCGGCCCTCCAAGACAGAGTTTGCCCAACCCTACACTAAGCCAAAGGAAAATAAATGAATTAATGTGCCATCAAAGTAGACTTTAAAAAAAAAAAAGATTGATAAAAAAATTACATTGTTTACATTAATGTGTACATGAATCAACAATCTTTAAGAACATAAAAGAACAAATGAACCCAAAAGCTATTGTTTACATTGGTCGCCCATTTGCCAGATGTTACTGGCCAATCATACCATTCAGTCATTTTCTTTTCGGGTTAGTCCGGGGTGGCCACAGCGGAATGAACCACCAACTTATCCAGCATTTGTTTTACGCAGCGGATGCCCTTCCAGCCGCAACCCATCTCTCAGAAACATTCATACAGTCTCATTCACACCCATACACTACGGACAATTTAGCTTACCCAATTCACCTGTACCACATATCTTTGGACTGTGGGGGAAACCGGAGCACCCGGAGGAAACCCACGCGAACACAGGGATAACATGCAAACTCCACACAGAAATGCCAACTGACCCAGCCGAGGCTCGAACCAGTGACCTTCTTGGTGTGAGGTGACAGCACTACCTACTGTGCTACCGTGTCGCCCCAATCACACCAATAAAAATCCAATTTCAGTATAAACAAAATTCAAGTGAACAAAAAAGTGTTCACAATGTTGATTATTAGGAAGCAATTTTTTGAATACAATTGAAGTCAAAATTATTAGCCCTCCTGTGATTTTATTGTATTCAATATTTTCCAAATTATGTTTAGCAGAACAAGGAATTTTTCACAGTATTTCCTATATTATTTTTTCTTCTGAAGAAAGTCTTATTTGTTTTATTTCGGCTAGAGTAAAAGCAGTTTTTAATTTTTGAAATACCATTTAAATGTCAATATTATTAGCCCCTTAAGAAATATTTGTTTTCGATCATCCACAGAACAATCCCTAATTATACAATGACTTACCTATTTACCCTTACTTGCCTAGGTAAGCTAGTTAAGCCTTGAAAGCTGAATATAAGTGTCTTGAAAAATATCTAGTAAAATATTATGTACTGTAATCATGGCTTGGCATGGGACGATAACCGTTTTCAAGGTACTGTGTACAGCGGTTTGGCAAAGTCAAGGTTTTCATATTTTTTTCATATTTTCATATCATATACGTCAAAATTTTCTGCAATACCATTCCTAAGGTATGAGTAAGATATTTTATTTACATTTTTTTGTTTGTTTTTTAGGTGTAAATTGTGAAGACATCTGTGTTTTTGAAACAGATGAAGACTGCAGAAGTCAATTATTCACTTGAATTATTTAAACTGAAATGTTTACTGCTCCAAAATATTTTAAATGTTTCTCAAAATAAAATATATATTGTATTCAAAGGGGGAAAAGGTTTTGTTTTTTAGCCAGACATTTAAAAAGAAGATATTTTAGAGCAGTAAACGCAATACCGTGAAACCGTGATATTTTTATCCAAGGTTATCATACCGTCAGAATCTCATACCGGCCCATGCCTGGTCATGGCAAAGATAAGAGAAGTCATTTATTAGAAATTTGTAATTAAAACTATTATTTTAGAAATGTGTTGAACTGGAATTGGGGGGAAAATTCAGGAGGGCTACTAATTCTGACTTCAACTGTATTTTAAACCCAGAAGATAAAATTTGTGAAAAGCTCAAAATGATCCAGTTATTCCCTACAATTTAATCTAACAGATGCTAATGGTGTTGTAATTATTGTTCAACACACAAACTTGTGTTCAAATTTGGTCGAGGGTTTGTGACCCTTTAAAAACTGCTTTCATCTTTTGTTAGAATAACTTCAAATAGAACCAAGCAGTGACCTAGAAATTGAGTAAATTGTAGGTTGTTCTCTAATTTAAATCTCCACTGTACTATATTTGGCCAAGATATTTGGCTCTAACACAGCTTGTTTTGCCAGAATGTGGGAGCAGAATCTTCTTAAGCGTTGGCATTTAGCTTGCTTCGCTTTGAGTCATCGCTTATGGATGTTTTGCATTCGCAGGTTTCAGGATTAGAAGTCGTTCTGTAATTACGGAGTCTTGGGTCGAGTCTGACAGTTGCCCTCACGTCAGCGAAGCGATGACCTGCGATGACCCCGTCTGCTTCCTGTGGCGAGTGGCATCACTGGGGCCTTGTCTTCCTCTAAACGGATCGTGTGGCCCGGGATTACAGGAGCAGACTCTGGAGTGCTTGTCTGCCTCAGGTATACAGATCTTCCCTTTTAAATGCATTACATTGAATACATTTATGATGAACCAAATTTTCTATTTTTAATAAATCTTGTTCTGTTCATCAAAGTATCATGGAAAAGTTCAGAATTTTCTCAAAAATATAAAGCAGCACTACTGTTTTTGGCTTTGATTGTAATAATGATTATAAACGGGCAATTTTAGGATTTTCATTTTAGGGGGGCTCGGCTCCTTCTGAGGTAAAAAATCTATATGTATTCGTATATATCCTATATATAATATTTCATTTTTTTCACCTTTATTTAAATTATCTAAATAATAAGACAATTTTTTGATACAAGACAACACATAATGATAATGTTTCTATCTCTGTCAGTGACGGTACATTCACTAAGTGGTTCTGTTACTGTGTTTAATCCTTTCTGTGCATGACTGTATGGTATAGCTAATGCCACATGCACTGTAATGTGTTTTATATTAGTACACTGTAAAACCCAAAAAGTTTAGGTTACTCAAACATTTGAGGAACCCGATTGCTGCAAACCATGTAAGTTCAAAAACTAATCCTAATAAATACTGTGAACTTAATCCATTTGAGTAAACGAAGCAATTTGAGCACAGTAAAACCCAATACATAAATAGAACTTAAACCAACTGAGTACTATAAAACCTAATATGTTAAGGCAACTCAAACCGTTTGAGGAAACCGGTTGCTACAAACCATTTGAGTTAAACTAATCTAAATGAGAACTTACTCCATTTAAGTTAAAGTAATAAGGTACACTGTAAAAAATCTGTAATTTGACAGTTTATTTCCGGCAGCTGGTGTACCGAAAAAAAAAACTGTAAAATAACGACTGCTAAATGACAGAAATTTACTGTTAAATAATGGATATTAAATTACAGAATTTTTCCTTAAATTTAAATTTCTGGTAAATTTCTGTGATTTAATGTTAAATCGTTTAGTGACAGTTTTAATTTTAAACCGTAAATTGCAGATTTTTTTATAGTGCTTTTAATTAACTCATTACCTTCAACACTGAGTTCAAAACTCTTTTCAAATAAGCAGTATTAAGTTTCAGTAAATTTTGAGTTAACTACACTCATTTCATTTGATAAAGCTGACTGTTGGGTTTTACAGTGGAATTCATTTTGAAATGAAGATGAGCGAAAAGTTCATTAAGAGTTACTTTTGTTGAGGGAAACAGCTGCTCTCTTAAAACAAATGCTAAAAGTTAGGATTGAAACACAGAGCTGTTGTGCAGGATTTTCTCACCAGATTAAAATGATTGCTTGAACTGGAAGAAGATCCAAGGTTCTCTTCTGTTTTTGCAACACAAAAGAATTGGCTGTGATGCATCTCCCCAAAGCTCAAAGAGTTTGAAATCATGTGGTGTGGAAACAGTAGATGGGGTCCCCAGATGTCCTCTATGATACAAGTGTATTAATGGCAAAGAACTGCAAATAAGCAGAAATTATAGCAATTAATGGATAAACACACACCTTGTTCTCTCGCTCTGCACAGCTGTGGTTTGCTGATCAAATGAAAACAAAATACGGGGAATTCAAATTCTGCCGCTGTTTTCATTTAAATTTTAAAGGGGACTAAGGCGATAATTTTTATGTACAGTTTATAAGCTAATCACAAATGTTTTAGGGGGGCTGAAAAGAAATACAGAGGATACAGCCCCCCTTAAATAGGTTTAGCAATGCCCATGATTAAAAATGTTTCTTAAGCAGCAGTTCATTCATTCAATCATTTTCCTTCGGCTTAGTCCATTTATTCATCAGGGGTTGAATGAAGCAGAATAAACCACTAACTTATCCAGCATATGTTTTACACAGCGAATGCCCTTTCAGCTGCGACCCAGTACTGGGAAACATCCATACACTCTCACATTCACACTCTTACACTACAGCCTATCTAGTTTATTCATTTCACCTATAGCATTGAATAAGCTAAATTGGTCGTAGTGTATGTGTGTGAATGCAAGAGTGTATAAGTGTTTCCCAGATTTATTATTAATTGTAATTATATTTCATAATGTTTTATACAGGGTGCCATGGTGGCGTAGTGGGTAGCACGTTCGCCTTAAAGCAAGAAGTTCGCTGGTTCAAGCCTCGGCTGGGTCAGTTAGCATTTCTGTGTGGAGTTTGCATGTTCTCCCTGTGGTTGTGTGGGTTTCCGCCGGGTGCTCCGGTTTCCCTCACAAGTCCAAAGACATATAGGTGAATTGGGTAGGCTAAATTGTTTGTAGTGTATGAGTGTGAATGAGTGTGTATGGATGTTTCCCAGAAATGGGTTGCAGCAGGAAGGGCATCCTCTGTGTAAAACATATGCTGGATAAGTTGGCGGTTCATTCCGCTGTGGCGACCCCAGATTAATAAAGGGACTAAACCAAAAAGAAAATGAATGAATGAATAAATGAATGAATGAATGTTTTACACATAGAGTTGAAGTATAGTTTTACACATACAGTTTAGCCCTTCTGTTAAGTTCTTTCGAAAATATTTCCCAAGTGTTGTTTAACAGATGTTTTTTCAGCACATTTCTAAATATAATAGTTTTAATGGCTAATTTCAAATATTTCATTTCGTTTGTCCTTGCCATGATGACAGTGAATAATATTGAACAAGTTATTTTACAAGATTATTCAGCTTAAAGTGCTATTTAAATGCTTCACTAGGCTAATTAGGTAAAAATATTTTAAAAACTGCTTTAATTCTATTCAAATGAAAAGAAATAAGACTTTCTAAAAAAAAACATAATAGGAAATAATGTTAAAATGTCCTTAGTCTGTTAAACATCAAATAGGAAATTTTTGAAAAAGAATACAAACTGCACAGGAGGTATAATAATGTTGCCCTCATTATTTTTAATTTAATCAAATAAATTAACCCCATGGCGAGCATAAGATACTTTTTTAATAAATGTTAAAAAAAGATATTGGTATTGTTAATTGATAATAGCATCCAATACATTCTGCAAAATATCTTCTTCCAGTGTTGACAAATATTGAAAAATTGGTGAGTTAATAATGAATTTCCAGAACTATCCCCTTAATTATCTCTCTCATTGCTATCGTTCTTCACCTTCATCCCTTTAATTACTTCTGAGCTCCTGTTATCCTCAAGCTCTTTAGCGATTCGTTATTTTTACTCGCATAAGCAAATGATCAGCTATCTTTTAATGTCCTCTCATCCTCCCGGCGAGGATGTGGCATATTTCTTATCTGTCTTCTGAGCTTCTCAGTGAGATGAGCTTGAGATCTGAACCGACAGACGGATCTGTGTCACAGTACTGCAGTTTTGACACACAAATGCACAGAGACACAAGCACCAAATAGCCCAAGGAGTCCTCTGAGGTCCTTTATTGTAATGTCACTCATGCACGTCAACTTCCAGTGTGTGTTGTCTATCAGCAAGAAGTACATTGACCTCCATTAAATTTGGCACGCTCGGTAAATGTAAGCAAAGAATACTGTGGGAAAAAAAACATCTTTGTTGTTTAAAGGTGACATCGGAGGCCCATTTTACACAAGTAGATATGATTATTTAGAGTCTCAAAGGGGCACCTATGATGAAAATCAACTTTTGGAAAGTATAGTGTGTCCACAGTCATATTGGAGTGATCTCTTTTTTTTAATTACTGATGTTAAAAAAGGATCCATATCCCAGTGATTTTGAGGCCCACCAGAACATTATATAGGAGTGCAATTTCCCTGCCCACCAAATTGAATGACAGGAGCCATGTCTTCATACTAACATGTATACACATGTCCACAGAACATTTTTGGCAAAGAAACTGGGATTAAAACAACTCTCTGTGATCAGCTGCTCCTTAATAATTAGTTTTATAAGTTTAAAACACTTTTAAAACTCCATGTTTGTAATAAAGACAGTAAAATCGACATGAAATTCTTAACCGTTGTAATCACCACGGCTGCTTGCTGTCAGTAAACGTGCATATGTGTTTGTGTGTGTGTACTGCAAACCGCACTTGTGTGTGTCTCATCATTTCAGAAAGGCTTGAAATAGACTCCACTACAAATACATCAAATAAACTTACTTGGTATTTTTGACTAGTGACCTTTTTTCAGCTTCATCCTTGTCTGTCTCTGTCACTGACTTCTGTTTATCTGACATAACG
The DNA here is from genome assembly GCA_903798035.1 of Danio albolineatus. NCBI lineage: Eukaryota > Metazoa > Chordata > Actinopteri > Cypriniformes > Danionidae > Danio > Danio albolineatus. The sequence goes on along the minus strand of CAIGQQ010020246.1, from coordinate 3,480,067 downwards.
CATGAGAAGCAGACACACATATTAGAGCGGTGGGTGGGGAGAAGCAGCTCATTTGGATTTAAAGCCACAGGCTATAAAAACAGCTACAAATGGGCAGATTCTACATTATATAATAAATAATCTGATGGGTATTTTGAGCTGAGTCTTTACAGACACATTCTGGAGACACCAAAGTTTTATCTTACATCTTGCAAAAGGGGTAAAATAGTGTAAGTAAACACAATTTTGCCTTGTCAGAAACACTTCAGTCCATGTATCTCTTTAAATGCTAATGAGCTGCTGCTTACCACACCCCTTTCTCTCTGAGAAATTATAATCCGTTTTTGAGAACCAATTGCAAACCAAGCCTTGAATTTCTGTTGTATGTTATCTTTACGACTGACATGATAGGGTGTTTAAATATGTTACCACATTATGATGACAAAATTTGAGATCGCGTCATGCCATCTATAAAGGTTGAATATAATTTGTTATTGCTTGACATTGCAGCCCACCATTATAAATGTAAAATGTATTCAAACAATGTTTATTGTTTATTTAACAATGCTCAGCTAGTCAGTTACAAACACAGCTCTGCACATGGAGGATGATAGTCTGATATTAAATACGAGTGAACTGAAGCTTCGATAACCAAATGAAACAAAAACACAATATATTATTATATAAAATGACTTGCATCTTTCAGATAAATTGTACTGCTCCATCTTTTAGATGCAATTTTTATGTGAGTCTAGCTTCAATATTCCCTGATGTCGTAAAGCTGGTTTTGCACACACAAGCAAGTGGGCTCCTTTTTATATATTCCCTTCATATATAAAAATGTATTTATTTCACTTTTGCCTTTGTTGAAGTTTAAATTATGACTAAGGGCACATTTGAGCCTTTACATCTAAACACAGAGCAGACTGCATGCCAGCATCTCTTCACTGTTAAAATGCAGAGAAATGAAAGGCACCATTGTAACCAACATAGGCTCATCCTGAAAATGTACCCCTATATGCATTTCCGGAGATTACGAATTATGAAGCCAGAGGTACGTATGGCTGCATTTTTTTTCTTTAAAATGAAAGCTACGGGGCAGTATGTCACTCTTCCTTTTGCATTTACTAGCTTACCACTTACCTTCGTGTGGACGGATTTCCACGGTTACCAGTGTGTCATGTGGCTCACTGCGTACGTTGGAGGATTTTTAGGGAACGGTTGGTTTGTCATTCAGTCAACAGCGGGCTCTGGTAGATTTATGTGAGAAGAGCAGGCACGAATGGCACTCGAAAGAGCGTGCACAGGGGCCTCAGGTGGATTTGTGAAAACAAAAAACTGCAAAAAAAGTATCCTCCTGGGACATATTTGGCACTCTCCAGAAATGTATATAGGGGTACATATGATCTTAACCGCTTTGTCATTTGTCCATAGTTTGCTTAGAGAAGGGTACATGTGCAGATGAAGATGTATAAAATGGCACAAAATTCAAACAGGCATAAATAAATATAACACAACAAAAAAAAACACAAAAACATCGACAAAACTGTACGTTTAATCTCATGTCACATTTAAAATTATTAACCAAAAGACTGAAGATACTTGAATTTGTTTTTTTTGGGGGGTGAGAAAAGAGGCTTTTTCTTGAAATGTTTGAAAGAATTTGTGGTGAGGTTGGTGATGTTGGATTGTTGTTTTATCTAACTTCCGATCTTCAGATTTTGGGGATTTTTTGGGACACGTGTCCTCTTTCAGCTGAGTTATAACACAGTCGACTAGATGTCTAAATTATTGCTTCGATGGTGGAAATGGACCTTTTTCAGTGCTTTTTGCTTTTAGACATTTCCAATTTTGTTAAGCTTAACAACCCTTTGCTGCAAATCACGGCTTTACCCACTGTGACAAATGAGTGAGTGAGTTTTGTCCATGTGTTATTTCATATTTATAGCCCTGTGAAACAGCAGGTCATGGCTGAACATTTTCCTGGTCCTAGTGACCCAGGTGTACTAAAAGGATGTAAAATACCATGGGAATATACTTTAAAAAACATTTTGCTCATCAGTATTCCAGGGCCCTGTGATTTTCTGTGATACTGGAAGCATGGATGGAATCATGGAATCCAAACATAAACATGTAATGACCACATGAAGTCACTAACACACCTATAAAATGAGAATTTACAAGGCAACGGTTTATCTATACAATGTGTTATAGGAAGTGCAGTAGCGTTACACGAACAAAGTTTTGTCCATAATGAATTTAAAATGATTTATAAATAAATTACGGCTGAATTGCATAAATGTCATGATTTAAATGGATTATAAATGTACACTCACTGGCCACTTAATTAGGTACACCTGTCCAACTGCTCTTTAACGCAAATTTCTAATCAGCCAATCACATGGCAGCAACTCAATGCATTTAGACATGTAGACACAGTCAAGGTGATCTACTGCAGTTCAAACTGAGCATCAGAATGAAGAAGGAAGTTGATTTAAGTGACTTTAAATGTGGCATGGTGGTTGGTGCCAGACAGGCTAGTCTGAGTATTTCAGAAACTGCTGATTTACAGGGGTCAGAGGTCAGAGGAGAATGACCAGACTGGTTCAGGCAACAGTAACTACTTCCAGCAGGATAACGTGCCATGTCATAAAGCACAAGTAATCTCAGACTGGTTTCTTGAACATGACAATGAGTTCACTGTACTCAAATCGCCTCCCCTGTCTCCAGATCTCACTCCAATAGAGCACCTTTGTGAAGTGGTGAAATGGGAGGTTTGCATCATGGATGTGCAGCTGACAAATCTGCAGCAACTGTGTGATGCTATCATGCCAATATGGACCAAAATCTCTGAGGAATATTTCCAGTACCTTGTTGAATCTATGCCACAAAGGATTAAGGCTGTTCTGAAGGCAAAAGGGGTCCAACCTGGTACTAGTAAGGTGTACCTAATAAAGTGGCCGGTGACTCAGTCAACCCCAAGACAACAGAGAGAAAATATCAAAAGACTTAACAAAGATCCCCCCCCAACCCCAACCCCCCTAGCCATCTTTACTCATATTCTCCATGGGTGTCAGTGTTAGTGGAGAACACCGTATACGAGAGGTCTTAATGGGTTTGCATCCATATTAAAGCGTGTCCGTCTGTGGTGAGGCTATCGTTAGGCATGACTGAACATGTTTGAGCTGAAGTTTTAAAAGTGACACACGCGCACACACACACATATGCGTTCACTCTGACAGCATCATCATCCCAGCATGCACCTGGAATGTTCTGCAAAATGCAAAGTGACGCTGAAATGCCAAAGCCATTAAAGTTGAAGTGCTGTTGACTCAAAGTGATAATGTTTTCTTGCTGCAGAATTGAGTTGAAGTCACAGAGCGCTCAGTTAAAGTCACCTCATCTGACTCGCCCACAACAGCATTACATGAAAAATGGAACTGAACATCATGTTCAACGTGAGCTTATAAAACACAAATAGACTTGTACATTTTGTGAAGAGAATATAAGGCGCTTTTTTTTCACTGCCGGGATGGTATAGCAGAGTACATGAGAAAAAGGAAAAACATGCATATATACAGTTTTCCATTTTAAATGTAAAGTTTTAGTAAGGTGTTTTTGTTATTTTTAGTACTTTCTTTTTTATTTTTTATTTACTTTCTTATATAATTTTCTAATTTTTATTTGTAGTTATTTCAGAAGATAGTTAAAATAAAGAAAGAAAAGAAATAGGAATTGGGTAAGCTAAATTGTCCGTAGTGTATGAGTATGAATGAGTGTGTATGGATGTTTCCCAGTTATGGTTGCAGGTGGAAGGGCATCCGCTGCGTAAAACATATGCTGGATAAATTAGCAGTTCATTCTGCTGTGGCGACCCCAGATTAATAAAGGGACTAAGTTGAAAAGAAAATTAATTAATGAATGAACACATATCAGCATAATTATATTTGTTCATAAAAGTGTACATGTAAAAAAAAATGAAAAGTACTCTTCCTCCTTGAAGTAAATTTTTTCATATATTTTGGCAAATGACGATTTAAACCAAATATATTTTAAATATGTAATAATAATTTAATAGTAATATATTTTCTTTACAGCATTATGTATTGCTGTATTCACATATATTTGAAATATAAGGGGGGGGGGGGTTATAGTTCATTATAAAATGTAATTATTTTATTAATTTATTTATTTACGCTGCAGTTATATATAAATGGGTGTTATAGGGTGTCTTGAGTGGCCAGTAGGTAATTTCTGTTTGCCTATATATCTGTTACGCGATGAGTGACACTGACAACAGAGGTGCGGATCCAAATGCAGGTTTAATGGAGATTTCAGGAAAACCAAGGTCAACAGGTGCAAACAGATGTATAGAGACAGTCCAGAATCGTAGTCTAAAACAGGCAAGAAGTCAGAAGGCTGGCAGCAGGCAGGGATGAACAGATAGCAAGGCAAAGGTACAAACACGAGAAAACGAGACCAAGGAAACGTGTTGTAATGTCACATAAGGGAAACAAGCCTCAGCAACAGTGAGTGTTTCTGTGCAGTTTAAATAGGCTGTGAATCAGTGGTGAGTGGCTTCAGCTGTGAGTCTTTAATCAGTGGTGAATTGGAGCAGGTGAATGTGTGTGTTGCATGACTAGGGATGTAGTTCATAAACATGGTGGATTTGTAGTTCTTGTGTGAATGTGTGTCTACCAGCGATCTCTGGAAGTTAGAACGCTGGTGATCGTTACAATATCATTGTTGAATATGTGTTTCTGCATATTTATATTTGTCGACTGCGACGGCAGGGTTTGAGTCTGGCAAAGATTGGTTTCTAGAAAGCATGTAAAACAAAAGCCAAAAAATAAAACAGACAAGTAAATAACAGGGTAAGAATGTAGTAAGATCTGGCAACATGGTAAAAATCAGGCGGCCGTGCGGGCTTTTCTTTTTCTGGATTGCTTTTCAAAACATTGTCGGTTGGGTTCAGAGAAGTGGGTGGGCGGGTCAATCGGTGCTTTTGAAAACACTATTGGTTAGGTTTAGAGAAGTGGGTGGG
>CAIGQQ010020246.1:3435768-3467760 GCA_903798035.1 Danio albolineatus | reverse complement strand
AAATACAGACAGTGCAAATACAACGACAGTGCAAATACAGCGACAGTGCAAATACACACAGTGCAAATACAGCGACAGTACAAAATACAGACAGTGCAAATACAGCGAAATTGCACAAATACAGTCAGTGCAAAATACACACAGTGTAAAAATACAACATGCAACAACATACTCTAGCAGAGAAAAAAGTCTATGGCTTGGGTGGCTGGAGTCGCTGATGATTCTCTTGGCTTTCCTCATGCACCGCCTAATGTAGATTTCCTGGAGGGAGGGAAGCTCACCTCCTACTACGCGGCCAGCAGTTCGCACGATCCTTTGTAGACCTTTGCGATTGCTGCTGGTGCTGTTTCCATACCAGGTGGTGATGCAGCCAGTCAGGATGCTCTCCACAGTGCAGGTGTAGAACGAGCTCATTCCAAACCTCCTGAGACGCCTGAGGAAGAAGAGGCGTTGTTGTGCCTTCCTCAGCACTGCGTCTGTGTGAGCAGTTCATGTCAGATCCTCAGCGATGTGAACTCCGAGAAACTTGAAAGTGCTGACCCTCTCAACTGGTGTCCCGTTAATGGTGATGGGAGTGTGTTCTTTCTTCTCTCTCCTGAAATCCACCACCAGCTCCTTAGTTTTGCTGATGTTGAGTGAGAGGTGGTTTTCCTGACACCATAGCGCCAGAGAGTTCACCTCCTGATGTTAAACCGAGGTCCTGACTCACTGGCGTCATTAAAAATCCCATGGCACTTCTGGTAAAGAGAAGGGGTGTAACACTGGTGTCCTGGCCAAATTCCCTCCATCGGCTCTTATTGATCATGGCCTCCCAATCATCCCTATCCACTGAATTGGCTGTATCACATATAGCTGGTGTGCGGTGAGCAGACTGGCATTATTGTCTTGTGGCTGCCGTCGCATCATCCAAGTGGATGGTGGTGTGGAAAGACCCCCCTCATTATTGTGAAGCGCTTTGGGTGTATGGCCATACACGATCAATGTGCTATATAAATGCACAGTACATTACATAAGATGTTCATCAATTTTTATATTTTATCTAATTGCTCTGGATTTACCGGCTTTATTAGGCATGAGTTTAAGTAAAATTTTATCATTTGTTTTATTCTGTAACTGAGAGAATTTCTTACAAATTACAAAATAAATATTGGCTTTTTTTTTTCTTCAGAAATGTGCAATCGACCAGACTAACAGGGTTTCATTTGCTGTGTAAATCAGGGTTTTTCCACCAAATGCTGATTTCTTAGGTTAAAACATAATATAATGTTTAATATACATTTTTCTTTTTTTTGTGATGATTTTGCATATATTTAGGCAAATAAGCGTAAGAAATGCATAAAAACTGCAATATTTTATCCCAAAAAGACTCAACAAAAATGTATTATTTATATATTATTGTTATTATTATTAAATACATTATATTAATTCATATTATTGTATATATTATTTATTAATATTGTTTAGTTTCCTGGTTGTTGGCAAGAAATAATTCAAATTTCTTTAAATGTAAAGTTTGTAGACTAAATTAATTAAATTAATTTATACATTTATATTTATTCATCTGGTGGCGCAGTGGGTAGCACAATTGCCTCACAGCAAGAAGGTTGCTGGTTCAAGCCTCGGCTGGGTCAGTTGGCATTTCTGTGTGGAGTTTGCATGTTCTCCTTGTGTTTGAGTGAGTTTTCTCCGGGTGCTCCGGTTTCCCCCACAAGTCCAAACACATGCGCTATAGGTGAATTAGGTAAGCTAAATTGTCCATAATGTAAGTGTGTAAATGAGTGTGTATGGATGTTTCACTGGATTCCACTGTGGCAACCCTGGATTAATAAAGGTACTAAGCCGAAAAGAAAATGAATAAATTAATAATTATACATCCTTTAAATGACAGTCAGGACTGAAGGTGGTAAAGAAATCCAGTGAAATTGCATAAATGTTAAACATTGTACTTTTGTTGACATGGGCATTTTTGTCCTTGTTGGACCTACTGTATGTGTAACCTTTCAAATTGACACACAAGGGTTAAACATTTGGTTCTCAACATAAAAGTCCCTTTCAGGTAAAGCATTCACTTTCATAAATGCTAAATCAGTTATCGGTCTGGGTAAAGCACATGTACAGATACAATATTTTAAGATAAAGTAGACAATATCAAGTATGCAAAGCAAAAGAATGTCCAAAAAACCTGGTGAAAATGTAATATTTGATGAAGAAAAACGTACAGGCTTTATCAAAACCCTCTTTTGAGATTCTTTCAGTTGAATTATTCACAAAGCCTCTTTTAAAACCTTTTTTAAAAGTCAAAATCTCTAATTCCCACTTTAAAATGTGGTTCTATTAGTCTTTGTCCTGTCATCTCCAGACATGTTTCTTTTATGTCGGTCCCCATAAAGCGGCTCTTTCCCATGAATTATAGATTGTTCCTTTATGACACACTCATCAGCCACATAACCTCCATTTGACCCTCAAACACATGCTCCTTTGTCTTTAAATATGACCATACGGAGAAATATTCAGTATGAAATTGATCTAATGTGACAGTGAAGACAAAATCAAGCTGTTCTTTTAAACTTCCGATTAGTCAAGGAATACGTTTGCGTTTCACAGCAATAAATTATGTTTTAAAAAGATAACGGGTATTATTTCACAATATTTTTGTGTTACTGTATGTTTGATTAAACATTAGTAGGTCGACACAGAATCTGCGCCTACAGAAACCCATAGATTTTTGCAGATTTTAGCCCATCATTGAGTCTATTTATTTAATTTCATTAATAATATTAATTAATATGAAAATGTTCATATGATTTATCTACAATACACTTTGTGGAGTAATATTTTATGTGTTTTAGTAGATATATTATATGAGAGATTTGCTTTGTTTACCAATTTAGTGGATCTAATTAGATGTGCATTGTAAACATTAAATACAAGTTAAAAATGTATTATTTTTTAAATTTTATGTATTCAGTTTTTAGGGTTGATACTCCCAATATCATTCCGCATAAATCTGCAATTTTTTTTACTAAATTGTGCACAGAAATAGCAAAAAAATGTGTGCAGATTCTGTCTGCCCCTAAACATTAGAGACTTTTGACTACATGCATTCATTTGTTCATTCGTTTCCCTTCGGCTTATTCCCTTTATTTATCAGAGGTTACCACAGCGGAATGATTCGCCAGCTTATCCAGCAAATGTTTTAAACAGCGGATGCCCTTCCAGCCGCAACCCAGTACTAGGAAACACCCATACACACTCATACAAACACAAACTCATAAACTATGGCCAAATTAGTTTATTTAGTTCACCTACAGCACCTGTCTTTGGACTGTGGGGGAAACCAGCACCCATGGGGAGAACATGCAAACGTCACACAGAAACGCCAACTGGCCCAGCTGGGATTCTAACCAGCGACCTTATTGCTGTGAGGCGACAGTGCTAACCACTGAGCCACCGTTCTGCCCATAGATATAGAAGAAATGGCCATTTCAATTACTCTGGATTCACTGGATTTATTAAGCATGGGTTTGAATAAAATGGTAATTTTATCATTTGTTTTATTGTAAAAAGGTCTGAAAACATTTCTTTCAAATAAAAAAAGTTTTTTTCCCCTTAAAATCCACAGTTGGCCTGATTAATAAATTCATTAAATTCGGTTCACTTCAATTCAAGTTTATTTGTATAGCGCTTTTCACAATAATTATTGTTTCAAAGCAGCTTTACAAAAGTTGCCCATTATTGCATTACAGTCAAGATCAGAAAAGTTAAAGTTATTAGTTTTAAGTTTATTAGTTACTAATAACTTTAGCTAATTATTAATAACTTTTATTTAATATTTATATACAAACACAGACCTGCTGTTGGTTTCATTTGTTGTGAAATTCAGAGTTTTTCCACCAAATACTGATTTCTTCAGTTAAAACATGTAATATTATATTTAATGTTCATTCATTCAGTCATTTACCTACGGCTGATTGGGGTCACCACAGCAGAATGAACCGCAATATATTTAATGTCTCATAATAAAAAAATTATTACAGGAAGTCTATAATTTAAATACTAATCAGTATAAAAATAATATATTAATAACAATATATAATATAAATTATAAGACTAAAAATCTGAAAACATTCATTCCTTTTTCTTTAGCTAAGTGCCTTATTTATCAGGGGTCACCACAGCAGAATGCCAACTATTCCAGCATATGTTTTACACAGCGGATGTCCTTCCAGCTTCAACCCAGTACTGGGAAACACCCATACACTCTCACATTCTCATACACTGTGACCAGTTTAGTTTATTCAGTTCACCTATACCACATGTCTTCGGACTGGGGGGGAAACCGGAGCACCCAGAGGAAACCCACACCAACACGGGAAGAACAGGCAAACTCCACAGAGAAATGCCAACTGGCCAGGCCGGGAATCAAACCAACGACGTTCTTGCTGTGAGGCGGCAGTGCTAACTGCTGAGCCACCAGGCTGCCCTAAAATTACTATATTAATTATAATATAAATAATAAGAATCAACTGAAAACATGCCACCCTTTTAATTATTTCATGCAAAAAAGTGCTATTCTTTTGTAGAAAATAGAAAAGTGTTAGTAACAGAAATGAAAAATATGAATCTTTAGATTATTCTTGAATGACTAAAGTCTCAGCTGACAATACGTCAATAATAAGTGAGCTGAATGAATCCGTAATGCAACACTGCAGTTGCAGTTATAAATAAACACACAGTAGTCCTTTCTGACAGATATAAACAGAACCTCAGAATCCTTTGTTTGGTTGTAGATGGAAAGCCGTGTCCTCCGGGCTCTGAGCTGGAGCAGTGGAGATCCTGCGGGACGCACTCGTGCACCGTCTACTACTGGGACGCTTCACCCTGGGATCCTTGCATGCCAAACACCATCACAGACGAGACTGAAAGAAACAGCACAGTCCAGATGGAGGATGACAGCACCTGCGGGACGGGGCTACAGACGCGCCAAGTCATGTGCAGGAGGGCTGGGAACGGGCACGTGCTGCCAAAGCGGTAAAGAAACACAAAAATCTTACATACTAACTTCTGTTTAGACTTCTATGATGATCGTTTGTATCTCCCATCTTGCTTTAGGTGTCCTGAGTCCTCTCGCCCCGACTCAATCCGGTCCTGTTTATTACCCTGCAAAATTGACTGTGTTGTTACAGCTTTTAGTGAATGGAGTGTTTGTCCCACTTCCTGTTTGTCAGGTAAACATATTCATTCAATGGTGCATCCGAAATCACATATTGCCTGAGTAGCCACTACAGTTTTATTTAGTTTAGAATTATATAGTATTGACCTTATTATTGATGCAGAAGTGGGTACAGCCATTGGAATCTTTTTGGCTCAAGACTTCCAGTCTCATTTACTTCCATTGAATTTTAGACATTAAAAACAGCTCGTTTTGCTGCTTGATGTTGCAAACTGACATTGTCTTATTATATTGTTCGTCTTTTTTCAGTATAGTCATGAACACACTTGTTTGTAGACCAAGTGTTTTTTTATTATTCATTTTATTATGTTATTATTAGCATTTTATTATTCCTAGTAATTTTTTCTAATAGGCAACTGAATCTAAAATTATAAAACACTTGCAAAAAGGAGTGCACTTCCCTATTGCAGAATGAGGTCTATATGCAGTGTTGTGCAAATTACTTCCAAACTGTAATACATTACAGATTACTTGTTACTGTTATTTAAAAGTAATCCCTTACCTTACAATATTACTGTATCAGAATTATAATATATTTCATGACTCTTATATTAGTTTTTAGTTACTTTCACCAAAATAACTACAGAATTAGAACTTAACATTCTAAAATGACCAAATGACCTAAATTTTTTATACTAAATTTCACCACAATTTACTGTAGTAAGACTACACTTTGTATTTCATTTTATCAGTTTTCTATTATTAATACTACAGTATGCTGAAGCATTCATTAACAAGTTGTAAGTAACACTAGCCTAAAACATAGGCAGTATACCTAACACTCAAAAACACTAGAATTCACCTTTTAGTTTTTTGTGTATTGTTAATAAATAGTGTAGCAATATATAAACCATATCAACATTCTTGGGATAACCACTTTAACAAGAGGATCTCTGGAGAGCAAAAGCACGAAATGAAAAGGAAACGAAAAAACCTTTAAATTGTGAGTCTGCATCATCTGACGGAGCGAGAGCAGATCATTCGCACGTGAGCAGCCAGTGTTTTGAGTGCACGTGAGGAGTTTTGTCCACGAACAGAAGAAACCGGCATGAGATTCACTCGCTCGTATTACACGAATGCGCTCTCAACATGTAATATTGAGCTCTCGACATTTGTCAGTGAAATAACGCCATATGCGCGTAGTTCATCTCGCAAATGTACTGTCTTATGCCATTATCATCTATTTCACGCTTTTCCGACCCACGTTAGGGCTTAACGTTACTGCGAACCAGGCTGAGTCAATAGCCTCGGACCTCAAGCTCAGAGGCTGAAATCATTCCGCATTCAATGTAAAAAGTTCCAATAGCCAGAGGGAAAATCATGACAACACACGCGTATATTTACTAACAACGAACAGGAAATAGAACTTACTTGCAGCATTTTTATTTGTTAATGTCTTGCGGGCGAAAAGTTTGTTGTAATGCAAGCGTTACTGAACATGTACCGAGTAAAATATTACAGAAAATGCATTAGTAATGCCTTACACTACTGCGTTACAGGAAAAAGTAATACATTACTGTAATACGTTACTTTTGTAACGCATTACTCCCAACACTGTCTATATGTAAAGGATAAAGTACATCCAGGCGGTTGTTTTCGCAGAATAAAGCCCTTTGGTCTTATAGAACAGTGCTCCACTTCATGTCAGGCTGCTAATAGGCTTTATTCTGTGATAACAACCGCCTGGATGTACTTTAAACCACTTATTACATGGCTACTTGCTATAAAAACAAAAATATTAGACACAAAACATTGTTCTGAACTGTAACAGTTTATTAATTCTAAAGCAAAGCTGACAGAAATGAAAACGGCTGAATGGAGCATACACTAACCTACATATTGTTCAGGTGCCAAACAGTCAAAAACTGAGGAGACAGACAAGCGTACACTGAAAAAATATGGGTTGAATTTAAACAAGAAATCGTATTTGAATAATATCTTTGAATAATATTTTTCAGTGTATATATTGATGTGAACGTGTTCACTTACATTCAATATGATTCGATATACCCGGCTGAGCCTGTGTTACTAATTTCAGCAGCTGTTATCTTGGAATAACATACTTTCAAATATCGCAGCTGACCAATCAGAATAAAGTATGCCAGACAGCCATGTAATAACTAAGGGATAACCAACAGATTGTTTTGCATTTAAAGGATTTTAAATATGCAACGCAGAGGTAAAGAATCACCCTTCATAAAATGGAGGAAAAAGAAATTGCGTGCGTGCATATAAATGATACAGGCATATCTAATAGCTCATAGTAACACATGTTAGCTTCCTCTGTATTTTTGAGCATGTTTCCGAGCTGGTTAAACCCCAATCAGTTCAATGCTAAAGCACACGTTAGTGTCTTCAAGATAACACAGAGAAATAAAGAGACAATATTCACTGCGTTTTTATGGTTACCACTAATGGTTGTGGGAAGCACATATTTATTTCAAACTGTGATCAAAACTAACTGGAACTACTTGTGTATTAAACTATTCAATTGCGCACCTTCCAGTCAATCAGAATTAAGAATTTAAAAATAACACAAAATACCATGGGGTGGTCAGGTATAATAAAAACATACTTCCCCCATCATGTTGTCGTTATCACTTAACTTACTAGCATCAATTCTGTCACTTCATTTTCACTAAGAAATCTCCTTTAATCGCCTCATGGGATAGTAAGAAGTCTATTGAATCTGTGGAAATAAGAGTTCTCTAGACTCACATACTGTTTTTCACAAAGTATATAGTAGGAAAATATGCCATTTCAGATGCAGTGATAGTCAGCATCCCCTTAACAGCATATATTTGCCAATATTTTTCATTATTGATTTGTTTTTTTCACTTCTGTAGTGAATGCTACTGTTTCAACCCAGTCCCGTCACAGAATCATCGTCCAGCGACATGCTAATGGGGGCCAAGAGTGTCCAGATACTCTTTATGAAGAGAGGGATTGCGATCCACCTCCTCTTTGCCCAACATACAGGTGAATAAATAAATTACTTCATTATTTAAATGGGTAATGCACTGGAGAAAAAGGCGAGGATGGTTTGGTATTGGATTAGTATAGAATATAACCAGTTATGATTCACTGACACTTTACTGAAGTCATTCGTCATGGTAGCATACTATGGCAAGAGAGGCGAGATGCATATGAGAGTAATTAAAAATTCTCCAACTATTTTAAAAGCCATTATTAGGCCACATTTCGCGCTGCTTGTGAGTTTGTAAGGACAGCCTTTCATTGACACTGAAGGTACAGTATAAACCAAGACCCCTATGTCATTGCTTTTTTGTAAAGCTCCATTTTTCCCACTCACTGAGCAGATCTTTATCGCTTGTAATCTCCGCCTATACAAAGTATGGCTCACTGCGCAAACACATTGAATTCACTGTGTTTGAATGCTGATGTTGCATTGCAGACCTATTTACAATAAAACAAAAGCAATCTCCGCCTTTGTTGATGGCGTGTTTGTATTTGCCACTTCCAATTTTGCAGAAGATTGTACATATTTGTATGTCTGCATTTGAAATACTTGCATTTGATATCAAAATTAGCTGAATCAATGACACAATGATCGAACCAAACCCTGAGACCATGTAGACACGCAGTGAAAATAATTTTTTTACTGTCACTATTAATATTATCATTATTACTGTCTCTGTTATTGTGGTTTATCTGAACAAGCGTGAAACTTTTGAAAAGATGAGACTCTTCCAAACAAACTCAGACGTTCTTCAACTTAAACATGAATGTAACAGACCGAAGACATCTAAATGAGCCAAAGACAGTACATGGTGTCACAAAATGAGACTATAACAGTACAGAATGCAAAAGCGTAGCAATTTTCTTGCAATGTTGTCCATTACGGAGCAATATATTAGATACTTGTCTCCTTTAGCAGATCTTCATTTGTTTGTGTTACAGAGGATTTCCTGACTCTGTTTTGACTTCTCAGTTTATAAGCTCTTCATGTATTCCCAGATGATTCAAATAATGCCATCACATATACACAGTGCACACATATAATGAGCAAGTTCAGCTCAACTTTGTTTTGGATGTTCTGTACGTTTTCTTGCAAAACATACATCTAAAACCATTTTTATTTTATGTTTTCTAACTTAGAGAGTGCACAACCAGGACTATTTGTTGTTGTTTTTTATATGAACCAAACTAAAAGTGTGAACACACCCTAAATGAACCCAATATTTACTTTAAAACTAGACATTTGAAGCGTTTTTAGAAATCATTCAAAACAAACCCTTGTTGTTAATCCATTAAAGTGTGATAATGTGTATTCCTACAAGCTCTGCCATCAAAACACAAAATGTTCTTAAGATATAAGTGGAAATCCGCCAACATGTTCTTTGTGTCCTGATGTTTGCTGGCAGATGGCAGACGCACCGCTGGCATCAGTGTGTTGTGGTACCCGATTCGGTGCGGCAGGCTGTTGGAGGGCCCGCGGAGGCATGCGGCTCTGGCCTGGAGACAAGAGGTAAGTGACAGATTAGATCTCCATATGATTTTAAGTTTGATTTGCAAAGTTCTGCAAAATTGGAGTAACTGCAGGGCGATCATTTACCCTTAGGCTTACAGAGGGATTTCTTTGGCTGCCAGATTTTTCTGCTGGCATTTTGCACAATATTTACGTCTTATAGAAAGTTGCCAAAATGTCACACACAGCGTGGTGTGACATCTGACATCTCCTCTTGTCAAATACCCTGCTGGTGCTTCATGTAACTTTAAAGGCAAGCAGCGACCTATGAAGACACAGTCAGGATCCTTTCAGAATGCACATTGCACAGTAGCAAATTTTGGAATTAGCCTGGAAGTTTGTTAGTTCTGGAGGCACACTGTGGGTTTGGGAAACATAAATCATATACAGTTGAAGTCCAAATTATAAGGCCCCGTTTTTTTTTTTGTTTGTTTGTTTTTTCAAATTATTTTTGACAGAGCAAGGAATTTTTCACAGTATTTCCGATAATGTTTTTTTTCTGGAGAAAGTCTGATTTGTTGTATTTCAGCAGTAAAAGCAGTTTTTCATTTTTTAAATACAGTTTTAAGGTTAAAGTTTTTTTTTTATTGTCTACATAAGAAACCATTGTTTCTTGACCTGCCTATTTACCCTGACTTGACTAATGAACCTAATTACTCTAGTTGAGCCTTTAAATGTCAGCTGAATACTAGTATCTTGAAAAATATCTAGTAAAAAATATTATGTTCTGTCATGTTGATGAAGATTAAAGAATATTAGAAATGAGTTATTAAAACTATTATGTTTAGAAATGTGTTGAAAAAAATCTTCATTCCTTTAAACAGAAATTGCGGGGAAAGAAATCAGGAGGGCTAATAATTTTAGACTTCAATTGCATCTTACTGTTGATTCGATTTAGTGGGACAGTTAGGATGTATAAATGTTTTACACAAATTTATTCAGCTCACGTTTGAGAATGGATGATGGTCAGTATGTTATAATAGTATTAGTATGTTGTGCAGCCTATATCTACCTTCCTACAGTATAAAACATATTTCACACTTATACACGAAAACCATCATAATTACTCAATTACAGTTTCAGTTTTACCACTTTAGATGTTGAGCAGTTTTCTAGTCACCTAAACAAATAATATAGCTTGACACTGTTTATGTTAAGGGGGCGTCACGGTGGCGCAGTGGGTAGCACAATCGCCTCACCGCAAGAAGGTTGCTGGTTCAAGCCCCGGCTGTGTCAGTTGGCATTTCTGTGTGGAGTTTGCATGTTTTCCCCGTGTTCGCGTGGGTTTCCTCTGGGTGCTCCGGTTTCCCCCACAAAGTCCAAAGACATGCGGTACAGGTGAATTGGGTAAGCTAAATTGTCCGTAGTGTATGTATGCGTTTGAATGTGAGTGTATGGATGTTTCCCAGTGATGGGTTGCAGCTGGAAGGGCATCCGCTGCGTAAAGCATATGCTGGATAAGTTGGCGGTTCATACCCCAGAATAATAAAAGGACTAAGCCGAAAAGAAAATGAATGAATAAATAAATGAATCTTTATGTTTAATATAATTAGCAATTGACATTACAATAATTAATTTCAACAATATCATTCATTCATTCATTTTCCTTTTGGCTTAGTCCCTTTATTAATCCGGGGTCGCCACAGCGGAATGAACCGCCAACTTATCCAGCATTTGTTTTACGCAGCGGATGCCCTTCCAGCCGCAACCCATCTCTGGGAAACATCCATACATTCTCATTCACACACATACACTACGGACAATTTAGCTTACCCAATTCACCTGTACCGCATGTCTTTGGACTGTGGGGGAAACCGGAGCACCCAGAGAAAACCCACGCGAACACAGGGAGAACAGGCAAACTCCACACAAATGCCAACTGACCCAACCGAGGCTCGAACCAGCAACCTTCTTGCTGTTAGGCGACAGCACAACCTACTGCACCACCATGATCGCCCAATTTCAACTATATTAAAGTGTAAATTTTGTGGTTTCCAGCCATCAACATAGTTAGTTTTTATTACAAAGTTTATTCCATGATATTTTTCCAAATCCATGATATTACTCTGGACAACATAACCATAATTATTACTATTTTTTTCAAATGTTATTATTGAGATGTAAACATCTGAACAATGCAGAATAAATAAGCTTTCCATGTAAGGAAAGGATGATATTTGACCGACATGTATGACTAATTGAACATTTAGAATCTGGGGTGCAAAACAAAATTTAAATACTGAAAAAAATCATCTTTAAAGGGGTGGTCCAGTACGATATCATATTTTCATCATTAGTTGATGCGTAATGTAGCGTTGTGAACATAAATAACATCCCTAAATGTAAGACGCTCAAAGTTCAGGGCAAAGGTAGACATTAGCTATGTTTCTATTCAACGATGCGAATGAACTTTATGCGCAAACCTGGATTATTGCATAAAGACGTGCGAATAAAGCAGCGTTTCCATCCAATGAGTCAAAGCGGACAAAATCGTAAAAATGTAATTTGCTGCAGTAGGAGAAGCTGTGTCAATCTTTTTCTTCATTTAATAAATGACTTGAGTCTCAGAAGGCAATCCTGACACGCAGTGAAAGCGCGGTGGCGTTTGAAGGTGTCAGACGTCGAGCACAGACGCTCTTGATTCTGGAGGTCATTAATAATATAATAACACAACTACTTAAACGGTGAGGCGTTTTAGAATGACCAAAACAACATTTCAGATGTTTTACAGTGTGCTCAGCCTGCTGGTTTGTCCATTTACACACATTTGTATCATCATCTCTTATAACAACATCACATGACCTTTTTTAATGTGCATACTGGAATTTATGCGGTAAAAGTGTTTCCATCGCAGTTTATGCTCATCTTTTCTTATTGAATAAAAAGTTTATCATACTCAGGTATGCGCGTACATTTTTTATGCGATCTGCAAATCTCAGCACATTATGTTAGCTGACCAGTCAGAGCCTCTTGAGGACAGGTCTTTCGGAGGAACTAGGAAATGTGACAATCGTTTTCATGTTAGCTGAGTAGCTGTATATAATCAAAGTAAGATATATGAAAAAATAACCTGATTTTTCACAAATGAAGCATGAACACACATTGCTTTGCACCCCATAAACACAATCAACCTTTTAAAAATACACTCTGGATCACCCCTTTAAAGTTTTTTAAATGAAGTGCTTTGCAATGCATATTACCAATCAAAAGAATGAGCTTTCATATATTCTCAGCAGAAAATTTACAAAATATCTTCATTGAACATGAGCTAATATCATAATGATTTTTGGCATAAAAGCAAGACGGAACAAATTGATAGTCCCTGTAATTTAAAACTGGTTTTGTGGTTCAGGGTCACATTTAATTGTTCAAGCAGACTGTTATGCAAAACATTTGATCTGGCATTGAACTCTTGATTAAACTGTTGTTCCTAATGTTTGCAGAGGTGACGTGTGTGAGTGCGGATGATTCTCCAGCAGAAATGGCAGACTGTGTGAGCTGGGCCGGACTGATGCCTGTGTCAGTGAGGGAGTGTCGTGTGCCATGCAGAGATGAATGCAGCTTCACCTCCTGGAGCAGATTCAGCCAGTGTCAAGGCTGTGGAAGCTGGCGCACACGCAGCCGATCTCTCATAGGTCTCACCCGATCTCTCATTTTTTACACAATGATGCCTCTTTCACATCGTCATACTAACTTTTGGGAAAAGCCCATGTGTTTCCAGTCAAAAAAGCAGTGCTGGTTAACTTTAACTCTAACTTTAAGAATTTGCCAGGGGTATGAATCATTTCAGACTTGACTATATAATGTGTCCAAACTGCTTTCACTTTAGACTTTACTGACTGTTCACATGAATAATGTTACTGGGTATTTTGACAAATAAACATGTATTTAACTGTTTAAGCTGCACACATCCTGCTCATTCATGACATTGTACACTACCTGACCAAAGTCTTGTTGTCGATCTCAGTTGTAAGAGCAACAAATAATAACTTGACTTCTAGTTGATCATTTGGAAAAGTGGCAGAGGGTAGATTTTCTGATTAATCATTTGTTGAACTGCATCCTAATCATCACAAATACTGCAGAAGACCAATAGGAACCCGCATTGAACCAAGTTTCTCACAGAAATCAGTCAAGTTTGGTGAAGGAAAAATCATGGTTTGGGGTTACATTCAGTATGGGGGCATGCGAGAGATCTAGAGTGGATGGCAACATCAACAGCCTGAGTTATCAAGATATGTGTGCTGTCCAATACATTAGAAATAAGAGAGGGCAAATTCTTCAGCTGGATAGCGCTCCTTCTTATACTTCAGCTTCCACATCAAAGTTCCTGAAAGCAAAGAAGGTCAAGGTGCTCCAGGATTGGCCAGCCCAGTTACCAGACAAGAACATTATGGTGCATGTCTGGGATAAGATGAAGGAGGAGACATTGAAGATGAATCCAAAGAATCTTGATGAACTCTGGGAATCCTGCAAGAACGCTTTCTTTGCCTTTCCTGATGACTTTATTAATAAGTTATTTGAGTGATTGCAGAAATGTATGGATGCAGTCCTCCAAGATCATGGGAGTCATACACGATATTAATTCTTTTACCTTTTACCTTTCATTGTCTATACTGTACTTTATTTCTGTTAAGGATACAAGACCTTTGTCTAAGCCAGTGTTTCTCAATTGGTGGGTCGTGACCCAAAAGTGGGTCGCGGGAACGTTTTTAGTGGGTCGCGAGGTGTGTGGTCAAAAAAACACTTTTCACTTGTTTTGCTTATACCAGACTTTTATTTTGAAATGTACGAGCGACAACAGTTCAGTTTAGTTCATGGTAACTGAACCTTTCCTTACCCTAATCACTGTTTACAGTATTTGTTGTTTTTACTTTGTAATATTTCTATAATTTGATACATTTTGTTAAATGACAGCAATAAAATATTGTTTATTTGTAAGTCTTGGTGATTTATCTGTCACTACTTGTGTATGTTAACAAATAAATACAAATTAATTATAATTCCTAAAATTATATTATAGTTCCTAAATATTTGTGTCGCGGCTTGATGACCATGTAAAAATCTGGGTCCCATGGCCAAACCAGTTGAGAACCACTGGTCTAAGCAAAGTCAGACCTTACTGTCCTAATTAAATTATGAGGTCCCTTAGTCCCTTTATTAATCCGGGGTCACCACAGCAGAATGAACCGCAAGGCATGATCATAGTTTGGTAAAATAAGTGTAATATTGAGGCCTTTGTCTTTCATATAATCCACTTCTGATACCAAATGATCAACTAGAAGACAAGTTACTATTTGTTGTTCCTAAAACTTGGATAGGTAAAAAGATTTTTGATAGATAGTGTATACTGACAATGTATATTAATGCTCCATTTCCTGCGACATGTTTAGAGATAAACCATTTTTAAAAATCTGTCAGTTGACATTATTACATATGTCCAGCTCTACTTCGCTTCACTTTACATGCTATACTCAAAATCAGAAAAACGTAGAACACCACCTGGAATACAGAACATAGGAAAAACAGTTCAGAGCTTTTGAGAATCAATATCAGGTCGATCACTTCTTTAAAAATATTAATTGAAAAATCATTTTTTTATAGATTGATGAATAATTATGGTGATGTTTTCTCCTGACGCTGAGCTCTCTTTCCTCCACTCTCTCAGGTCGCAGTAAGAAGCGCTGGCGATGCCAACAGGAGGAGTTGTTTCCTCTGCTAGAGAAAGAAGCCTGTCCTTGTTCTGAATTTCACAGCAGGCCTCAGGGTCCCTGGTCTCCATGTTTACTCTCAGCAGTGAAGAGCACTACTGGACAGCCTTTCATCCAAGGAGTTTTCCACGAAGGCCAGAAGGCAGTCCAGGACTGGCGAGGCCTGAGGAGGAGCAGTGAGTGTGGGCACGGGAGACGCTACAGAGCTCTGGTTTGTCTGGATCATCTGAGACAGCTGGTGGAGCCGACGCTCTGCAGCAGCCCTGGTGAGGAGGAGGAAGACTTCACAAATGATTTAAAATGTAATGTTAATTAATATTAGTATGTTAATATAAATGTAACTTATATATTTAAATAATTATTCATTCATTCATTTTCTTTTCGGCTTAGTCCCTTTATTAATCCGGGGTCGCCACAGCGGAATGAACCGCCAACTTATCCAGCATTTGTTTTACGCAGCGGATGCCCTTCCAGCCACAACCCATCTCTGGGAAATTAAATAATTATAACAAATGCAATATTATATATTCATTCATTCATTTTACTTCAGCTTAGTCCCTTACTTATCAGGCTTACTTATTCGGCTTAGTCCCTTACTTATATTCGCCACAGTAGAATGAACTGCCAACTATTCCAGCATATGTTTTACACAGTAGATGCCCTTTCAGCCACAACCCAGTACTGGGAAACACCCATGCACACTCTCATTCACACACTATACACCACAGTCACTTTTGTTTACCCAATTCACCTATAGCTCATGTGTTTGGACTGTGGGGGAAACCGGAGCACCCGGAGGAAACCCACGCAAACATGGGGAGAAGATGCAAGCTCCGTACAGAAACGCCAGCAAGGACTCGAACCAGCGACCTTCTAGCTGTGAGGCGACAGTGCTAACCACTGAGCCACAGTGGTACCAATATTATATAATTCAAAATAAATAATTATAATAAATATTTATATTATCATATTATAATTAATAGCATATATTATATATTTTTATGAATCTAAAATATATTTTACAATAATATGTAAAAATAATAATAATAAAATACACATTATAAACAAAAACAAATATTAACTACATTTATACCTAAGATATATATAACGAACCATGAATTTTGTCTACGGTTACACTCTTATTTTATTTATTTATTTATTTTTTAATTGAGGTGTCTAAAGAAGTGTTGTGTCTGTTGTGGCAGGTTATGAAGAGGAGTCGTGTCATGTGTCCTGCTCTACAGACTGTAAACTTAGTGAATGGTCGCACTGGTCTGCCTGCAGCGCCTCCTGTGGTGGAGGTGTGAAAGTTCGCTCTCAGTGGCTGCGAGAGAAGCCCTTCAATGGAGGTCGACCCTGCCCAAAACTCAACTCCAAAAATCAGGTGAGAATCCCTTTTTTTTCTTTTTTTTTTTGGTCTTAAGAGAAGTCACTTTTTTTGTCCTTTATTGACCAAGTAAGAAATAAGCAAACTAATTACTTGAAACAAGTTGTTCTGGGAAATTGAAATATCGATAGACCTTCAATGTTATTAGATTGAGGGATGGGTATTTTTTCACAAATATTACATGCACTGTAAAAAATTATATGATCAATTAGTCCTGACTAGGCATGGGATGATAACCGTTTTCAAGGTATACCGCGGTTTGGAAAAGTCAAGGTTTCAAAACCACCAAAATTTTCTGCTATACCGTTCCTAAGGTATGGGTAAAAACTTTTTTTATTTGTTTTGTGTTATCTGAGATGTTTTTTTTTTTATTTGTGTTATCTGTTTTTTTTTTTTAGGACAACAGTATCTTCGGCAGAAAAGATATCCAAAGATCCCGTTTTAAATTGTAAAGACATCTGTGTTATTGAAACTAATGAAGACAGCAGAAGTCAATGATACACTTGAATTAGCCTGACATGTTTACTGCCCCAAAATACTTTAAATGTTTTTCAGAATAAAATATATTGTGTTAAATGGGGGAAAAGTTTTATTTTTTTAGCCAGACATTTAAAAAGAATATATTTTAGAGCATTAAACACAATATCGTCATACCGTGAAACCGTTTTTTTTTTTTTTTTTTATCCAAGGTTATCATACCATACGAATCTTATGACTGTCCATTCATAATCCTGACAGCATATGTTTTTAGGTCATTGTAATTTATTTAACTAAGTTAATCACTTTCTAACTTAATTTTATAAGTTCCGCAAGCTGTTTCAAGTCAATTAACAAGTTCAATGGACTCAAAATTTAAGGCAACCAGGATTGTTTTTTACAGTTTATGAATATTTAAGCTATTAAAAACAAACAACTGAATGTTTGTTTAAACTTCACACGTGATTATTTACAGTAATTAAATGTAATTTAAAATGTTATTTTTAATCAAACTTAATGTTTTATGTTTCAAAACAAATGTTTAAGCTAATTTCATATGCATAATGTGCATTTCTTTATTTATTACATTAACAAATGACAAAAACTTGTTCAAATAATTAAAGTACACAATAGAAAACATTATAGTGTACAGAACAAACTGAAAAAAGTTTCAATAAGTATTAATTTTAGTAATATTCAAATATTTGAGCACGGCACTAATTAGATTGATTGATAATAGTACTTTGAGTCCATTTAATCTAACAAAATGGCATGCTGTTCCGTTATGCATGTCTGTGTTTAAATTATATGTTTTGATATATTCATAAATACTGTATCTTCACCTGAGGACTGACTGCGTGTGTGTGTACAGAATGATAAATTATTGATCTGGCCAGTCTTTGGTGGTCTTCCCCAGTCTCTCCACTTTCAGTTATTTCCGTTATGTTTTTAGCCTTATTCTGTACTGGTAAAACAAGTCTGGTGAGGATGACGAGCTCTGGGGACTGAACCTCTCATCCCCATCCCTGCTTTTTGCTCTTTCTTCCCTTTTATTTCACTCTCTTTATTTTATATTCCATCAGGGCAGGTCAAGCAGCATTAAAATTTCATGGATCTGAACTGGAGTCAGCAAGCATTTCCTTCAGCTCAGTTTCCCTCATATAAATGAATCACTAAATAACCAATCTACAGCAAGGGAAGCGTGTTCCAGTGAAAACTAATGGAAAATATTTCTTTTTCCTTTCTTTGCCTGTTTCTCTTCTCACTATTAATTCCCTGATCCTCCTACTTTTATTGAATTTTTTTCTGTATTCATTCCATGAATCCTTTTTTCATTTCTTCTTTCCCTTTTCCCATTCCTTTTGATCCATCATTTTCATTTGTTTTCCCTTTATCATTTTATTTCCATGCTTTGCTTTTATGTTCACTTTCTTTCCTTTTTCATTTCTTTTCCACTTTTCACCTCCCTTCCCATTCCTTTTCCTGATTTATTCCCTTTCCACATTTTTTCCCTTTCCCATTTATTTTCTCTTCATGTCAATTTTTTTTCTGTGTAAATTCTCTTTCCTTCTGTTTCCCTTTTTGCCATTTGCTTTTCTCATATTTTTCTTGCTTTCATTTTCTCTTTTCTTTTCCAACTATTTTTCCTCCCAATTTCTCATTTCCTCTTTTTATATCCATTTTTCTGCCTTCACATCACTATTCTTTTCGTTTTCTTCACCATTCTCTGTTTCTGTTTTCATTTTCTTTCCTTTTATCATTTCTTATTTTTCTGTTTCACCATTTTACTTTTAATTTGCCCTTTCATTTATTTTCATCTACTATTCATTTTGTTAATTTCTGCTTCTTGTACCTCTTGTCTTCATTTATGCATGCATTTCTTTCATTTTCTTTCCTTGTCATTTTCCAACTTCTTTGGTTTTCCATTTCCTTGTGTCCCATATTTTCATTTTCTATATTTTCTTTTTCTTTTACATTCATTTTTCTGCATTCATACCTCTGTTCTTTTTGTTTTCATTTTCTTTCCTTTTTAATTTCTTTCTTACCTGTTTTACTACTTTACCATTCACTCTTCCATTCTTTTTCCTTTACTTTTACTTTTTATTTTGTTAATATCTGTTTCCTGTACCTCTCATCTCTTTTTATTCATGCATGTTTTATTTTCTTTCCTTGCCATTTTCCAACTTCTTTGGTTTTCCATTTCCTTGCGTCCTCTATTTTCATTTTCTTTTTTTTTATATTTCCTTTTTCTTTTATATCCATTCTTTCTGCATTCATATCTCTGTTCTTTTTGTCTTCTTTACCATTTCTACTTCTATCTTCATTTTCTCTCCCTTTTTTGTTTCTTACTTTCTTGTTTCACTACTTTACCATTCGTTCCTCCTTTCTTTTTTCTTTCTTTTTCCTTTTTTTGTTAATTTCTGCTTCCTGTTCCTCTCGTCTTTTTATTTATACCTTTGTTACATTTCCTTTTCCAACTTCATTGATTTTTCCATTTTTTCTCCTCCCATGTTTTCATTTTCTGATTTTTTTTATAATTCCTCTTCCTTCAAATATCCATTTTCTGCTTTCATATCACTGTTCTTTTTGTCTTCTTTTCCATTTTTCTAATGTTTTCGTTTTCTCTCTTTTTAATTTCTTTCCTACCCAAATTACTATTTTACTATTCCTTTTTCCCTACTTTGTCCTTTACTTTTACTTTTTATTTTGTTAATTTCTGCTTCCTTTTCCTCTCGTCTCCTTTTATTCATGCATTTGTTTCATTTCCTTTCCTTGTCATTTTTTAAAACTTTTTTTTCAACGTTTTCTGATTTTGTTTATAATTTCTCTTTTTATATCCATTTTCTGCATTCATACCACTGTTTTGTTTTTTTTTCTCGCATTTTTACTTCTATTTTCTTTTTTTATTCCCGTTTTCCTTTCTTACTTACCTGTTTCACTACTTTACCATCCGCTTCTCCATTCTTTTTCCTTTATTTATACTTTTTATTTTGTTAATTTCTGCTTCCTATTCCTCTCATCTCGTTTTATTCATGCATTTGTGTTATTTCCTTTCATTGTCATTTTCCAAATCCTTTGGTTTTCCTTTTTCTACTCCATTCCTGATGTCATTTCCTTTCCTCATTTTTTATTTTTATTTGCTTTACTCTCCACTCATTTCCTCCTTCCTCTTCCTTTACTTCTGTTTCTGTGTGTGGTGTTGCTGCTGTTCGTGTTCTGCTGATGTGGATATCTACAAAGGCTCAGGTGAGTGCTTTTAGACAACTGTATTTAATTTAAACAACAGTATTTTATTTTCAGCTTGAGACACTCGTGTAGTGTCCTAACTAAAAGCACAGCTGCTTGTCTTGTGTGTGATCAGGTGTCTGAGGTACTGCCCTGTTACTCTGACTGCAGTCAATATATTTGGGAAGTGCAATCCTGGTCTATTTGTGTCATAAATTCACTGAATAACCTCACCAACATTGGACCAAACCATCAGCCTGTCTGTGGTGAGGGTTTCCGGACCTCCAAAATCCGGTAAGATCATCAGAATGAGATTTTCAAAGAGTCTCCTGAATCATATTTTCATTTCCTTTTTAAAATGTAGTGCTGTCAAATTATTAAAATTGCACCCAAATTAAAAGTTCATGAAATGAACCGCCAACTTATCCAGCATATGTTTTACACAGCGGATGCCCTATCAGCTGCAACCCAACACTGGGAAACACCCATACACACATTCCCACATATACACTACAACCAATTTAGTTTATTCAATTCGAATGCGAACGAGGCGAACATACTCACTACGCCACCGTGGCGCCCTATATTATATTATATTATATTATATTATATTATATTATATTATATTATATTATATTATATTATATTATATTATATTAGTATTAGTAGCACGTTCGCCTCACAGCAAGAAGGTCGCTGGTTCGAGCCTCGGCTGGGTCAGTTGGCATTTCTGTGTGGAGTTTGCATGTTCTCCCCGTGGTTGCGTGGGTTTCCTCCGGGTGCTCCGGTTTCCCCCACAAGTCCAAAGATATGCGGTACAGGTGAATTGGGTAGGCTAAATTGTCCGTAGTGCATGTGTGTGAATGAGTGTGTATGGATGTTTCCCAGAGATGGGTTGAAGGGCATCCGCTGTGTAAAACAAATGCTGGATAAGTTGGCGGATCATTCCGCTGTGGCGACCCCGGATTAATAAAAGGGACTAAGCCAACAAGAAAATTAATGAATATTATATTATATTATATTATATTATATTATATTATATTATATTATATTATATTATATTATATTATATTATATTATATTATATTTAGGGCTGTCAAATGATTAAAAAAATTAACTAATTAATCACACTTTTGTCTGTGATTAATCATGATTAATCACGAAAAACCGTATTTATTACATAAATAAAAACACAGGCATGTAAGCCATTTGAATTTTAAAACAATCAATGCCAATAACAAACAAAAATTATTTCCATGTTGGATTCTAAGTGAACTACAAAAAAATCCAAAATACAGGCACTGCAAATATGGAAATTGGAAAATTATAATAACAAAGTATTGAATACAAACAATTGTTTTCATTGTAAAGTTGTTTTGCAAGTTGAGAACATTAATTATAAAGTAGAAACAATTTTGCTTAGTCCTCCTTAATATTTTGGTAGTTGCTAAGACAGGCCAGTCTGTTGACATGTGACCTAAGAGTGAGAAAAGTCTCTCACAAGCAGAATCACCGAATCTGCATGTGAATTTCAGTGCTTAAATTCTGTGTGCAACTGGTGCTGTGACAAGGACGCAAGAAGCAAGGGGTACATCAAAGTCACGCACTAAAGACTATAGGCTAGACTTCTTACATGGACTTTGGTCACGCCATCTCTAAACATTAAATTCTAAACTGCTTTGAGCGACTGTCTGCGATGTTAGGCGTTTAATCTTGTTGTTAGGAAATCCACACATACACAAACACTCTCTCTCTTACACACACACACACACACACAGACAACGCGGGCAGTACAGCGAGCTCACCCGGTATAAGCGACTCCCTTCAGAGTCATCAACGCGCACGGTCGCGTTCATCAAATTTGCTCTAGGCGAACGGTGATCACGCCGCCCTCAACCCAAAAGTGAAAAAGAAAGTGACCGGTTCGCGGATAAACGTGCGGACCGGGAGGGAGGGAGTAGGTGTCGCGGATTTAGCTGGATTTATACTTTCACCTGGCGCCGCATCGCGCGCCTCAGCTGAATGCACGCGCACCTCGAGGCTTTTATACTTGCCGAGGGAGGGGGTAGGTGTCGCGGGGGGTTCGCTCACTATTCTGCCGCCCTTCTCGGCCGCCTCTGTGGACGCACCGGCCCTGAACATACGTCGGCCAGAACAGGAAATAAGAAAAAAACTGCCGCTGCGTTAAACGCGTTAATTTTTTTAACGCGATTAATATTTCAAATTAATCGGCGTGCGTTAACGCGCTAATTTTGACAGCCCTAATTATATTATATTATATTATATTATATTATATTATATTATATTATATTATATTATATTATATTATATTATATTATATTATATTATATTATTCATTCATTCATTCATTTTCTTTTCGGCTTAGTCCCTTTATTAATCCGGGGTCGCCACAGCGGAATGAACCGCCAACTTATCCAGCATTTGTTTTATGCAGCGGATGCCCTTCCAGCTGCAACCCATCTCTGGGAAACATCCACACACACTCACTCACAAACACACACTATGGACAATTTAGCTCACCCAATTCACCTATACCGCATGTCTTTGGACTGTGGGGGAAACCGGAGCACCCGGAGGAAACCCACGCAACCACAGGGAGAACATGCAAACTCCACACAGAAATGCCAACTGACCCAGCCGAGGCTCGAACCAGTGACCTTCTTGCTGTGAGGCGATCGTGCTACCCACTAGGCCACCGTGGTGCCCATATTATATTATATTATATTATATTATTAAAACAAATGATATGTAAACATAAATATTTATGTGAATGTATTTCCTTTTGTATGTTTTTTGTATTTAATGTACGGTATGTGTGTGTATTTTTACATATATACATAAATATAGACAGTACACTCATATATATAGTGTAAATACTTTTATCTTGGCAGTGATTAATCGTGATTAATTGCGATTAATCAGGAATTAAAGTAAAGTGAAGTAAATGATCTGTTTTATTAGTATACCAAAGCTAAAACACAATACATCCTGACATTTTAATAGTGCTGTCAAATGATTAATCATGATTAACTGCAATGAATCGTTTGACAGCACTATTAAAATGTCAGGATATATTGTGTTTTACCTTTGGTATACTGATGAAACAGATCATTTACTTCACTTTTCATTTTCTGTTTTATTTTCTAAAACTAAATTAATCGTCTTTATTTTCCTTTTGTGTTTTTTACTTTCTATTAACTAATACTTTTCCTCACTTTTCTTTCATTTCCATTTTCCTCTTCCTTTAAAATCTGTTTTTCTGTATTTGTTCTGTTTAATTTTTTCCTTAAATCTTTCCTTTTCTGCTCTTTTCCTTTAATTTCCAATAATTTCCTCATTCTTTCATTTACTTGTTAATGTCTTACACACCCTTTCCTCTGCTTTCTCTCATTGTTTCCTCAGACATTTTAAACAGTCTTTGTATTTTTTAAAAAACGTACAGTTGTCTCATGCTCTCTTTTTTTCGCTCCCCATTTCGCCACAGAACAGCAGAGTATATTGTGTTTTACTTCTGGTATATTGATGAAACAGATCACTTATTTCACTTTTCTTCTTGTTTTCCATATTCAGTTTTCTTCCAAATTAATTGTCTCTCCGTTGCTTTTGTGTTTTTTTTTAACTTTCCTTTCACTAACAGTTTTCCTCTCATTTCTTTCCTTTACATTTTCACATGCTTTTCCAGTTTCCTCTTCTAAAATCCGCCTTTCTGCATTTATTCTGTTTTTTTTCTTTTTCTTGCTTTTGCTTTTTCTTATTTATTAGAATTTGCTTTTCTTTCCTTTTTTATATTCCTGTCCTTTTATTTATTTTTTGCTGAAGTTTTTAATGTCTTCCCCTCTTCTTTTCTTCTCCCTTTCCTCAAGCCTTTCGAACGGATTTTGTCATTTTAAAAAAATGAACTAGTTGTCTCATACCCACTTTTTCCCCCACAAAATGTCCCCATTCTGCCACAGAACAGCAGAATATATTGTGTTTTACTTCTGGTTCTATGATAAAACAAATCCTGTGTGTGTCGCACAGCAAAATAGTGTCATAAGTCAGCGTTCAAAAGCGAGGAGAGGTCACAGCAGTGCCAAACAGATTCATGGGGTCATAACTCTGCTTCTTAAAGATAAGTGAGGTCGTAACTCTGCCCTTCAGAATAAAGTGAGGTCAAAGGGGATGATGGGATACCGTGGGTAGTGTTGTAACTGAACAACACCTTTTTATGATCGTGTTTGTTCTGTGACCCTGACTTCACATTTCCCTAACATAAAACCCTTCGTAAATTTTGAATTGTTCACAGTATTATAATAATAATAATAATAATAATAATAATAATAATAATAATAATAATAATAATAATTAATAAATAAATAAATTAATAATAATAATAGTGTCACAGTGGCGCAGTGGGTTCACGTGCGCTTCTTACGAGATCCGGTTTCCCCTACAAGTCCACAGACGTGCGGTATAGTTGTACTGGCTAAGCTAAATTATCTGTAGTGTAAGTGTGTGAATGAGTGTGTATGGATGTTTCCCAGGGATGGGTTGCAGCTGGAAGGGCATCCGCTGCGTAAAACATATGCTGGATAAGTTGGCGGTTCATTCCGCTGTGGGGACCCCAGATTAATAAAGGGACTAAGCCGACAAGAAAATGAATGAATAATAACAATAATAGTATTTTTGTCTCTGACTGAAAGCTGCCTGAAAAGGGGAGGAGAGAACCAGGATGAGGTTGTTGATGATTCGCTGTGCGACCTGGAGGATCGGCCAATCACAGCTGAGACCTGTCAGCTGCCGTGCCCCGCCCACTGTGTGACTTCAGAGTGGAGCCAGTGGACCAGATGTAGTGTGGTCAGTTTCTGAAACTTTCCTGACAGATGGAAGCTAATGAATGGATAATGAAATGTCAGGATGGAGCTAAGTTTGTAATGATGGGCTGGTCACAGTTATAAATGCAAAGTTTTTATGCCTCCTGGATTTCAGAAACTTTTCAGTCCCTGAGATTCTGCTGCTTTGTTTAGCTTTGAACAGCATGATGTAAACACGACTGTTTCAGAGGTTGCTGTAATTAAGAAATATTGTTTTGTAGCGGATTCAGCTTAATTAAATGCTGATTTTACCTCATTTAAAGAGGTATTTCACACAAAAATGAAAATACTGTCATCATGTACTGACCCTCCACTTGTTCCAACCCTGTTTGACATTCTTTCTTCTGTTGAACACAAAATAAGGTATTTTGAAGACGGTTGGAAACCCAGAGCCATTGACTCTCATTGTATTTGATTGTAACATTCTTCAAAATCTTTTAAGTTAAGGAGAGAAACTAAACTTAAAGCTTATTAAATTTAAACATTTGAGTGAAATATCCTTTTAAATAGTTTTAAGTCATTTTAAAAAGTTTGCTGGTAAAC
This sequence comes from Danio albolineatus, assembly GCA_903798035.1. Classification (NCBI taxonomy): domain Eukaryota; kingdom Metazoa; phylum Chordata; class Actinopteri; order Cypriniformes; family Danionidae; genus Danio; species Danio albolineatus. The sequence continues at coordinate 3,441,821 of CAIGQQ010020246.1, read as the reverse complement.
GCATGTGCATGATTTTTTTGCTTAGACTAATAGGCTCCATTTATCACCTCTTGACTAAAAGTTAATATTTTTTTGGTTTAACATACTGCGTTAGTTGCACAGCGCCACCCTGTATACTATGGTAATTCTGTTTTCTATTAAGCACCTTCTAACATCAGGAAGGGTTTTGCATATTAACTTGGCTCATCGCCATTGAAAATCGATTGCAAAACGAAAGCTAAAAAATGTCTTGAAAACACTGACGATAATCGTGACTGAAAATCTTCCCACTGTACACGGGTATTAACACTTAAACAGATTTACCCAATTTTAAATCTACTGTAAATATAAATATCTCTGCTTTTAAATCCTGTTTAGACAGTTATCAATGCATCACTATGAATCTACAGTATAACATTTCTGCAACCAGGATTGTGTATTGGTGTGTTTGCCTGATGTGTTTATCCCTGCAGGACTGTAATGATGGAGATTTGAGCTGGAGGAGCAGAAGTGTTTTGAGGTGGCCTGAGGGAGATCACACCTGTCCTGAACTCAACCAGACTAAACCCTGCGCCAATATGACCTGCCTCAAATACTCTTATGTTTACTCAGGTACTGTAATAAACTCATGCACCCTGATTGTCAAAATATAAATATGATGTCACACATTTCAGATACTGGGTCAAAAGTGTCAAATTAGATGCAAACAACAACTGGTGCTAACATATGCTCACAATGTAATGGAATGCTTTTTTGATGGTTTCATGATGTTTTGATGATTTGATTTGATTTGATTTGATGATTGTAAGAACAAATGGCAGAGAGAAACACTGGATGTTGATAGTGACATTGAAAAGTGATTCGCTATACTTGCTGCTTTGGCTAATGTCTTAAAGTAGGAATTGGGGAAGTTCACATGATGCAAAATCCTCTACAGATATTATCACAACTCAAAGTAGACTTCAAAAAATCTGTTTAACTCGTAAACTGTCTGTTAAGAAGCTTAGTTTCAAAGTTAGGATTGTCTGTTATATGTTTAGGAACTACAATGAACTCAATCAATTCATTCAGTCTCAAATTTATCAGAGCCTGACCACAGCAGAATGAACCGCCAACTATTCCGGCATATGTTTTACGCAGCTGATGGCCTTCCAGTCGATTTTACACTCACTCATACTCTACTGACAATTTAGTTTATCCAATTCACTTATACTGCATGTCTTTGGACTGTGAGGGAAACCGGAGCACCCGGAGGAATCCCACACAAACACAAGAACATAAGTATTAGAGTCTGATATGCATAAAGTCCAGCTACTGTAGTGAACGAACCACAATCTTGTAAAATATTAGATTTAATGTACGGCATGACTAAACACTGGTCATAAATGAGATTATATCACGGGGCTATTGAGATTTGGGTTTTCTCAATTCAGATGAGCAGAGGCATGGGGAAGAAACAGGATTTCATCTGAACTAGCGTGTGTGTGTGTGTGTGTGCGTGTGTGCGTGTGTGCGCGTGTGTGTGTGTGTGTGTGTGTGTGTCTGTGTGTGTGTGTGTTTCAGACTGGAGCAGCTGTCAGCTCAGTGAAAGCGCAGTGTGTGGTCGTGGGATTAAGACTCGACTCCTGAACTGTGTGCGCAGTGATGGGAAACTGGTGGAGCTCAGCCTGTGCAAAGAGGTGACTGTGCTTTTCTCACTGGAATCCTCTGTGGGAGTGCAGATGTTTGATTTGTTTTCTGCTCTTTTTCTAGTTGGGTCCTTCACGTGGAAAGCTCTCAGCCCCCTGTGAAGTGGCCTGTCCTGTTAATTGCCTGATTACTGAGTGGTCCGCCTGGTCTGAGTGTTCACACACCTGCGGAAGCCAAAGTATGATCTCCAGTTTATGTTATTATTTATATTGTAATTACTATTAGAAATATTTATTACTATATTCTCAGTCAGTATAGTTAATATATTTTGGTGCATTTAAAGGCCTAGGAAAAGAAAATAATGCATTTCAATTCAAAGGAGATGTTGCAAAAACAAATTACAAACTACACATTTTCAACTTTCTATAATATTTTTATGGTTTTCTTGACTTCTTTTCCTCATTTGTACTAATTTTTGCACCATGATATTTTCGAGTTTTGGGTTTGATACTAACTAATCTAATATATATAGATTTTAACTATAACTAATATAACTAATATAAGTAATCTAATATTGTTACGATTTAAGAAGTTGTCCAGGGAGCTTAAACGAACACTCAAAAAAATGCATGGTTGAAAATTAACCCAACCCTAACCCAGGCACTGGGTAACTATGGGACAGAACAAGCCTTGGGTTGTTTTGACCCAAGTGCTGGGTTTACTTATTTAGCCCAAATCCTGGGTTGTTTGTTTGAACCAACCAGTAGGTTAGGTTAACCAAGATGCTAAGTAAAAAATGACTTAAACATTGGGCTATTTGTTGTCTCATCCCTTCCTACCTTTATATTTACCAATATTACTAACAATCACAAATTAATGCAAAATGTATATATTTTTAATAATTATTACACAACACAAAATGCTGCAGTAAAAATCAATTTTATTACAACTCACACTTTTATATTTTTGACTGGGTTCAACTGTCACACATTTCATCCACCCCATACAGACATATACAACTTGCAAGATATCAAACACTCAAAAATTGATTATTGCCACGAGATTGAGTCCAAACATTGTACCATAAAAATTAGGCCAGACAAAGATTATGACCAAAAAAACGCAAATTACAAACAGTAAGAAAAAAACGGTTGCTCAAAAACTTGCATCCATCCATATGCTGGGGTGTCATTGCCTCATCAGGAATCACTGGTCTCTGCATCTTGTTGTGTTTCCACCTTGTTGGTCCCCACCTGTTAATAACACAACACTTAGTAAACTAAGATCAGTAGTTTCATATCTGTTCATATCTGAACTTGTTCATGATAAATATGTTTTTGGAGATCAACGAATCTAAAAAAAATGATGAAAATCATGAACAAGTTCTATATTGTTTTACAATTAATGTGAAAAAGCAAACTTTCTTATATTCTAAATTCATCGCTCAAAAAAGCTAAATATTTCTAAAGATTTTTTGACTGTTTGTTTCACTTCTGGTGGTTACAATTTATAGCTTATGGAAATGAAAAATTCAGTTTCTCAAAAACCTAGAATATTTTTTCAAGCATCAATAAAAAATATATTTTCAAAATTGACGACATTGTTTAAAATCTTTGGTTGTATTATGCGCTTAATACTGTGCCTCTACAGTCCTTTCAGCAATGATCTTCTGTGCTCATCATTGTGGTGGCTGTCGATGATTTGTTTTTGCACATTTCTTTAAACTTAATTTTTGATTTTCCTCTATGCTTTCAGTTCAAACCACAAGAATTGACAACGAACAAATAAAAACTTCAAATTTTACTTTTGAGTGCAGTGAATGAACAATATATGAAAGTTTGCACCCTTATTAGAGTACAAATTAATCAGAACTTACAGATTGTACATAACGTTTAGAATATTATATCATTACTGAAGGAAATGGATGGAAGAAAACAAGGACACAATCATAACAATTAATTCGTTTATTCCTCTATGAGGAAAAAGAGTGATAAAGCCAACAAAAGAGAGGCATGTGTGCGCTTTGTACAATGCATTTAAAGATAAGCAAACAAAAATATAATTAAATCAAAAATTACAGGGGAAAAGGAACTAGAGTGGCGCCAAAGCAAAGAACTAAACAAAACCAAAAACCACCTAGAACATAAGATCCCCTCTAAACTTACTAATAAAAATAAAAATGTGAAAAAGAAACCGAATTCTTCAGCGTATGCGACGCCAATAAAATACACTCCCTGAAATAATAAACCAAAAATACAAGAAGCGGCGCTCACCCGCTTACCTAGTGTTTCTGAACAATTCAACTCTCTACGGATAAAATTTATGTCGTGCGACCTAGTAACCTATTCCCTTTTCCCCAAAAAGGAATGATAAACTCTTAAACCATATTGAAGAAAAGTACAAAAGTACAATTATGTAGAATAATTCAGAGACACGAAGCAAAACATTATACATAATCAGAAACAAACACAGCACAAACCCACACACACACAGCACTGTCAAAGAAAGCGTGCCGGTCAGATTTAAAGTCTGCGAAACGAAGCCTGATTGGTGAATGAAGCCTGAAACGGCGTAATGAAGAGTGACAGGCTCAGGATCCAACCAGCAGGCACCTGAGGAGGAGAAAATAGTGGAACAAAAGGTGAAAGGGCGAGACAAAGAGCGAATGACAGACAAGGAGGGATAGAGAGAGAGAGAGAGAGCGAGGGGAGATACGGAGAAACAAAGAGGGAAAAAGTACAAAAATCCAATAATAATTCAGAATTATTAGCCCCCTTTGATTTTTTTTCTTTTAAAATATTTCCCAAATTATGTTTAACAGAGCAAGGAAATTTTCACAGTATGTCTCATAATATTTTATATTTCGGAAAAAGTCTCATTTGTTTTATTTCGGCTAGAATAAAAGCAGTTTTAAGATTTTTAAAAGCCATTTTAAGATCAAAATTATTAGCCCCTTTAAGCAATTGCTTTTTTCAATAGTCTACAGAGCAAACCACTGTATCATATTGTATAGCATCTTACAACAATTAAACCTATAAAATTATATACCCATATAGGTACAACTATCTTTTCATAACTTTATTTTTAACATCAGTTAATGATGCAATAGTATATAATATTGTCATTATATTGTAAATTGGTAATCGCCATTATAATTATTAGCATTAATAATTATTTTAATTAATAATTCTTATAATAAAATAAAAGTTTTTTTATACTAATATGCAGTTTTCTTTTGTGGATGAAAAACAATAACAGAATAACAACACAAATGACCCTAACAACTATTATTACTATTAATCATAATGCTCTTATTATCGATAATTATGTATTTTTAATTCATTTAAAATATTTCATATTATTTTTTATTATTTTAATTATGCTGTGAGGTGACAGTGCTAACCACTGAGCCATCGTGTCGCCCTATTTTAATCATTAGTGTCATTTTTCTTTTAAAGTCGGCCTGTAAAAATGAATCTAGTATCCCTGTAAAGCCAGCACACACCTGTATGTTTACACTCTTGAGAGTTCAGTCATGCTTCCTTGAACTGGGCTATTGTTAGGGGCTTAATTAAAAGCATTTATCAGCCTCATTTATCTCAATTTAAGGCTCTGCCAGTCCCACGAGTAAACTCTTCCCACAGCGCTTATTGAATTCAGCATGCGTACATACAGTGCTTAGCCTGGACTGCGTGTGTGTGTGTGTGTGTATTATACAGGTCAGAGGTCTCGGTCCAGGGTAGTTCTGCAGGCGTCCGGTGATGGAGGACGACCATGTCCATCTCAGCTCTCCCAAACTCGACCTTGTCCCATCCGGCCCTGCTACAGCTGGACTCTGGCAGACTGGAGCCCCTGCAGGGTGGAGGTATTACTGGTGCAGTAAAGGAAAATACAGAGCAAACACGAAAAAATTGCTGTAAAATTTACAGTATTACTTTAAAAAAATAATAATAATAAAAATAAAAATAATAATAATAATTATTACAATACTACTACTACTACAAATAATAATAATAATAATAATACCACTACTACTAATAATAATAATTACTATTATTATATATTTTATTTATTATTTTTTTGTTTAATGTTGTTATATTTAATTAAACGTGTTTATTATTATTATTATTATTATTATTATTATTATTATTATTATTATATATTTTATTTATTATTATTATTATTATATTATTTTATTTAATATTGTCATACTTAATTAACTGTCTTTATTATAATTATTATTATTATATTTATTTCATTTATTTTATTTATTATTATTCAAATTATAATTTTATTTAATATTGCTATATATAATAAACATGTTAATTATTATTATCATTGTTGTTATTATATTATTTTATTTAAAATTGTTATAATTAAACATGTTTATTATTGTTATTATTACTATTGTTATTTAATAGTTTTATTTAATTATTTTTTATGTA
>CAIGQQ010020246.1:3404311-3424427 GCA_903798035.1 Danio albolineatus | reverse complement strand
GTTTTTAACAGCAGATGGCGCTCTAGGCTAGTGTTCAACAGCAGATGGTGTTCTTGGCTAGTTTTTAAGAGCAGGTGGCTGTTTTCTAGTTTTTATTCACACACACAAATGTTAATGAAGAAGAGTGCTTGTGCATTCAGCAGAGTCTTGTAAGTTGGCTTTTATGTCATGAGATGAATGTAAACACGGCTCACTATGAACAGTGATTCTGAGATTTTCAGAATGCAACACTATTCTCTCTTATCTATCATTTCATGTTGATATATTGAGTATGAAAAATACACAAAATAATTTTCTGCCTCAATAGAGCCACCTGGTGGCTGAGTATTTTTTCAAATATCTCACAGACATCGCAAACCACGAGTCAAACATGCACACCAAATTTCATTCCAATCAGCTTCTGTTTTACTTGTCTATTAGGGGCTTAGTTTTCATTTGCGAGATAAACCAGTCCCCTCATAGATATGACCAGCACCTCAGACAAAGATACTGCATGCCAAAATTTAAGCAAATTGTACAGTAGTTGCATAGCTTAATAATAGTTTTTTTCTATATGTTATAGCATCTATGGTCAGACTAAACCATTGCTTCACTGTGGCTTCGGATTGAGTTCCTACATAGGTATTCTGATTTTGGAAAAGATGTATCATTTAATTTAAGAGTTACAGCCGTTTTAGTAAAAGTGACCAAGCGGCAAGTCTTGGTAACATTGTAGACTCTACAGGTCACTACAACTTACACTTTGATGTGCCTGATGATTTTTAGGGTGCATGACGATAATATTTGAACATCCTAATAATTACAGTTGTGCCTAAATAAAATATGAAAGATTAGCAACCATGATACTTTCACTTCATGAATGTGTATTTTGATTAACAGATGGGCGTGTGAAGCTGTGGGTATATGGATTAATGGCGGCCGGGTTTGTTGTGATCCTTCTCCTCATCGTAATGTCCTTCCTGCTGTGGTGAGGCTGATTTTTCACTTGGCTTTTGCTAGTTTAATGTTCATATCCCTCAGTGGTCTCTTTCTTCTCTTATAATAAAGCAATCAGGGTCTAATCGCCCTCCTGCTTGCTTGTTTTGTGCTCATGATTGCCTGACTGAACATTATCCCTTAAATAAACGACTAGCATATGTTTTGAGGCAATACAGAATCATTTATGACTCTCTAATTGTAAATGTCAGCTGGAAGATGACTGTGCTCTGCACTCTAGTGGTGAAAGGCTGAACTGCAACAAATCATGATGCAAATTGTTAAGTGGTGTTAGTGGGTTTATACATATTTACAAATTTTGCATGTACATTAGCAGTTAAAAGTTTAAGATTTTTAATCAGATTAATGTTTTGAGACAATTTTGAAGCATTATTACAGTTTCAAAGAAATGTTTTTTATTTGAATATATTTTTAAATAATATTTCTGTCATTCGATGATGAATTTTTAGCATTATTATCGGGGGCAGATTTAGTCCATTAATTCTAGTCAATGGTGCTATGGTCCTAACATGCACCATTTGTACTTTAATTTATTTTGCTGTTTCTTTTTTCTTTCTTTTTTTCTTAAATCACTCAATCAATTTTATCTTAATGCAGAATAACAATAGCGTGTAAAGCACCGTGTAAAACTTTTTAAATGATTTGTTTTCTTAAAATGAATTAACAACTGAAAACAAAAAATGAACTCTTTCTGGGTTTTTTTTATACTAAATCATTACATATTTGACTGCTGGGCTGCTCCATGATTGACAGCGGGGAACACATTTGCACAGATGTAATAATTACATTCAAAAATGTTTTTTTGTACCGTCATTAAATGAAATATGATAGAAAACGATGTTATATTTAACTTCTAGGAATAATTTATATTTCTAGATATTTATTTGGCAGCCCTCAGATTTCCTGGGGAGTGCTTACCGAGTTTATTGCTTAAATCCGCCCATAATCATTACTTAAGTCTTCTTTGTTTTTTTTGTTTTTTAAATGCATATGGTGATTTGGTATTCAATTATTTTAAATGATATTAAAATTTTAATATATACAATTATGTATTAAATCAAATGAAATAATAATGCTCCATATAATAATAATCATCTTTACCATTTCTAAATAGAATTACACTGTAAAAATATCCACAAATTAGCAGTTTTCCGTATTTGTTTTTATTTTGTGTCTAATGTTTATTTATGCTTTTGAAATCCATTATGGTATCTTTGATCTTTCTTTAAACAACTTAAAACCTTGAAAGGTTCAAAAATGTTAATTTTATTAACATTTTTAAAAGTTTAAAGTGATAAATTGTCTGGGTTGGTATTGTATATTACAGAATAAAATCCTTGTATTGAACTGCCAGTAAATTTTCTGTATATTGCAGACTTGTTTTTTTATATATTATTTCTAAATTATGTTTTTTGTCATGCTTTCCAAAGAATTATTAAGCAGCACGGTTGTTTTCATTATCGATAATGTAATAAAAATAAATCAAAAGTGATAACATCAAAGGAATCTGAAAGGATCAAGTGACACTGGAGTAATGATGCTGAAGATTCAGCTTGAAATCTTTGGAATAAATTAGATTTAAAATTTTGTTGAAACAAAAAACATAGTAATATTTCCCAATATTTCTGTATTTTTCATCTAGTAGCTTTGTAAAGCATAAGAGACTTTCATTCTTTCAAAAAACACTGTTAATACACGATCTCTTTCAGTAAAAACCCCGAGGACAGTCCCAGCAGCAGTCCACAGAAGCCTCTGGCCCTGGCGTATGACGGAGACATGGATATGTGAGTCCAGCATGTGTATGCAATCCTGAAACATGTCAAAACAAACGGCTGCTTTCCTTCAGGCCACAACATCAACGTTTACAGCAGCACACAAGCTGAGCCAGATGGAGAACTGATGTTTAAACAGCACAGAGACTGAACCAGAGGCTGTGCTGAAGAACTGCAGAGACTACATCAACCGAATGTACCATAGCCTGAGTGAGTGTGTGTCTGTTTGTGTGTGTGTGTGTGAGTTCAGGTGTGTGTTAGTCATCCATTATGTTTAATGTTCATCATGAGCACATTTTTCTGTAAGTTAAAAGAACTGTTCTCTTATTAAAGGGATAGTTCACCCACAAATGAAAATCAGCTCATTTATTCTCCATTGTGTGGTTTTAAACCTTTATTAGTTTCGTTCTTCTGTTGAACATAAAAGAAGGTATTTTGAAAAACGCTGGTAGCAGGCACTCATCGACTACCATAATACTCTTCTCCCTACTATGGATGTTGATGTGTGCTAGCCACCAACATTCTTTAAAATATCTTCACTTGTGTTCAACTGAAGAACGAAACTCAAATAGGTTATAGACTAAATAAACTATAGCAGGGTTTTCATTTTTGGGTGAACTATCCCTTTAAGGAATTTTTCTTCACTCAGTCTCATGTTGTTTTAAACCGTAATGACATTTTATATTCCTGGCCTAATATAATCAGTCCAATGAAGTACAAACATTTCTCAGAAACCTTTAATTAAGGGTGTGTTCACACTTATTAGAAGTCAATCATATGTTCAAGGCATGTGATTGGCTGTTTGCTGCTGATGTTCCGCCTATATGGACTCAGAATTAAAGCTCGATTTAATAGAGAAAGTTGATGGTCAGCATCATGGTACCAACAAAGCACTGGTTTGGTTTTGCCAACACAAAACTAAGCCTGAAATCCTGAGTTGGTTCAGCCACCATCATGGAACAGGCCCCAGGGCTCCAGACAGAGTCAATTTTGCAACATCTTCTTGACAGTGTGACCAAACCTTTTTTGGTGGTTGTCCTGGTGCCATAACTAGCAGAACCAATCAGCAATGACTCTATTTTGCATATCAGACTCGTCACTGAACGCACCAAGGCAAAACAAAATCATGTTACTCTTTTGACCTGGCCACCACAGACTTGTTTCAAAAGATAAGACAGTGCTATATTTCTTAAAACTGAAAGAGGTTTACATCTGGATCTCAACTCATAGTCCTTTTACTCTCAACTCAATTACTGTCAGATCTGCATTTCATTTACTTCTTTATTTCTAATTGTATTTCATTTTTTTTTTTGGGGGGGGGGGGGGGGGGTTTTTTTTTTTTTTGTTGTTGGGTTGTGGGGGGGGGGGGGGGGGGGGGGGGGGGGGGGGGGTTAACCTTTATTGGATAGGACCATAGAGACAGAGTCAGGTTGATGTGAGCATGTGTTGACATACTACTCACTAGATCATTGCCGTTGACAAATCTGCATTGCTAAGAGTCAAACTTGTAAAATTATTATTAAATGTGCAGCTCTAACCAATCAGGTGTCAGTGCACCATCTTTAGCAGTTATTGACACCACTGCCAGTGCTTTAATACACACACACAGACTAGTGCATTAGGCTTCACAAACAGCAATGTTTTAGATGTTCAGTAAGTTTTGTCTTACAATATGCATCGTTTTGTTAAGTATCTTAAAATGATCATTTTCTCAAATTTATTTTATTTATTTATTTATTTATTTTTTGGGTCCAGACCAAACAAACCAAATATAAAATATAAAAGCATTTTTTTTCTTAGGCTAATGTGTGTACATTACCTGTCAAATTTTTGGGGTCAGTTTTTTTATTAAGCAACCAAAAACTGAAATGTGTGCACATCTAGGATTCACAAAGGCAGGTGCTCGATCAAAAACTAACTTTTGACCTTTTACTGCTCAGTTGTTGTTGTTTTTTTTATTCCAAGTTGTTTTTTAAGAAAATTATTTTGTTCATCAAGGATTCAATTATTAAACATACATTTAAAAATATATATATTTATTTTATTTTTTTATACAATTTTTTATTTGTATATAACTGATTTCTTTTTGTATCTAGATTGAAATGAAATTAATACTCCAGTCATTATTCCCTCTATTATAATTACCATTAATAATTACAATAACAGTAATAATAATAATAATAATAATAATAATAACAATGATAATTAATATTAGAGTAATTTCTGAAGGATCATGTGACTCTGAAGACTGGAGTAATGAAACTAAAACATCATCTTTAAAATCACTGGAATAAATTATTAAATTAATTTATAAACTACGTTTAAACAGTTATTTTTATTCATTCATTTATTTTCTTCTCGGCTTAGTCCCTTTATTAACTTTGGGTCGCCACAGCGGAATGAACCACCAACTTACCAGCATTTGTTTCACGCAGTGAATGCCCTTCCAGCTGCAACCCATCACTGGGAAACATCAGACTTATCACTCATCATCACACACTCATTCACACACATATACTACAGACGGACACACACACACACACTACAGACAATTTAAATTACCCAATTCACCTATACCGCATGTCTTTGGACTTGTGGGGGAAACTGGAGCACCTGAAGGAAACCCACACGAACACGGGGAGAACATGCAAACTCCACACAGAAAAGCCAACTGACCCAGCTGAGGCTCAAACTAGCGACCTTCTTGCTGTGAGGCGATCGTGCTACACACTCTGCCACTTTGACGCCCTGAACAGTGATTTTATAGCGCAATAACATTTCACAATTTTACAATTCGTACTGTATTTTTGATTAAATAAATGCAGTTTTGGTGAGCAGGATAAGGATATTATAAACATTTAAAAATCCTACTGACCCCAAACTTTTGGCCGGTAGTGTGTGTTCAGCAGTTTCACTTTTATGACAAATATGCTCTTTTATGCTCTTTTCATTCCCTTTAAAGTAAAATGACTGAACATAAACATACGAGGCTAAGAAAAGATGCTCATTTTTGAAGAAAGATTTCACTTAAAGGTTTTGGAACCACATGAGACTGAGAAAAGAATGACAATATTTTCCTTTTTTGGTTTAAATTACTTTTGATAATCCCTAAAGAAGAGGGATATTTTCTAATGCACTACATTAGTGCCATATTAAGTGCCATAATTGTGTTTTAAAAACCCATATAGCCTTTAAAGCTAGCCTCCCTGTTTGAAGCCTTTAGGTGTTAAACAGTTCTTTTGAATCACCCTGATCTGCATTTAAACCCACTGAAAAGGTTGTGCCATGTCCTTTTGTAAATGTGTATGCTGTGAATATTTTCTATCCGTGTCTGCGAGTGGTTTCTAAATAAATCTCAGAGTCTCAGAGAAGAGGAGACTCCATTTGTGGTTGTGCTCTTTTTTTTACGATTTCTCTCCGTCTTTTTTGGTTCTGGAACGGAGCTGCTGTCATTTCTGTTCAGTATCAACACGTTGAGCCAACTATGCCCAGATTGTCATATTCCTCTCATGAATTGTAATTAGACTGTGCATTAGTTACAACAGATGAGATCAGATGAGGAAAACACAGGTGGCTGGCAGCTGCATGTGTGTTTATGAAGCAGTAGGGGGCAGTAGGACACAATCTTAGAAAACACAGTTGGCTGAGGTTTGGGTTATAGGATGCTGATATAATGCTTTAAAACATACAAATAAATAAGAAGGAATATCTAGGGCAGCCACAGTAAATATCAGTAGAGTTTGAGCATTTTGTTCATTCCTAAACGCCCTCACTGAGCAACTCAAAGTCTTCTATAAAATATCATATTTACACATATCACATTTTATTTTAGAAGGGTTTCAAATATTATTTGGATTTGCAATTAAGTTCTACACTTACATTTTGTCCTACAAAATACTGTACTGATTTATTTACCTAGGCTATTTTTCTACTTATTAATTTAAATGTATTTTGTATTAAATGTAACCTAATTTGTATTTGTTTATTATGATTTTTATTTTTTAATCATATTTGGGTTTATTTAGATTTAAATGAATCTAATAACTATAGGAATTATATTTATATTAATATAGAGTAGAATAGTTACATAAATAAATTGTATACTATTATATACAGTGCTCAGTATATACGAGTACACCCCATTTTGAAAATGAACATCTTTATCCATTTCTCAGTGACTATTGGTAGTATATATTGGTGCATTTGAACAAAACTGATTTATTAAACAGATATATTCATTAAAATAATATTGTAGTCACTGCACATCTTTAGAAATGCAAAGATAATACATTTAAATTCATGCAAAATATTGCAAAAATAATAACAAACTACAACATTTCAACAAAATTGTATACATGTTTTGTTTCTTTTGATTTTTGCAATTTTTGAAAAAGTTATTAAATATTTTCCTTATCATATAAATTTGGGCTACTAATTTTTGAACCATTAATGTACGTTATTTCGTTCGATTAGCTCCAGATTTGGCTTCAGTACTGACTAATCTAATGTATATGCACAAATATAATATTAATATAATAGAAATTTGAGACATTTGTGGGAAGTGTACTCATTTATGCTAAGCACTGTGTTATGCATAACATTAATATACTATCATCATTTTATTTAAGTCCCGTGTTTTGTTTCTTTTATTCTAATGTATTTCTTTAACTTATTTATGTGAGAAATTATTTTAAACCTTTTAAATTTTATTTTATTAATTTAACTAATCCTTTCTTTTATCTAAATACCTCTCCAACAGCCACTGCGTTGCAATCATTTTAGCATCTGCATGCTGTTAAATACTGAAAAGTTGGCATAAACGCATGAGATGAAAACGACATTAGCAAATGTGATTGATTTGGAAAGTTGTTTATCGAGCTCTAGTTTTTCTTCACACCTCGCTTTGCATCAGGTCACTGATAAGGTTTTCCAACAGCCCAGATTTCGAAATTGGATTCATTGATTTACGCGTGGAGGCAAACGACTTTTTACTACTCTCAAAGGGAAATATGGTAGGTTATTTGGACCTTGAATTATTTTCCATCAAGCTAAATCCACCCAAAGATGATCAAATTACCCATTATAGGCAAACGGGCGGCCCACAGCAGCAGTCTTTTTGCATCAAAATGTATTTTGTCTCTCACAATCTGGTTACCGCTGAAGGACGACATTAATTTTACATGTCCGTTTTTGCGACACCGGATCAGACTTTCTGAGGCCTCTCTCCTTTTTTTGGTGATATGTGGTTGTTTTAGACAGCGTTCGCGAAATTAATTTACTTTTGGGTCACACCGAAGCCCTCTCGTGTTCTCTCATTCCTGCAGTTTCTCCTCTATCAGTGAAGAAGTGCATTAGAGAGCTCTCGTTCTGCCTCGTGTCTTATCAGATGAGATAAGCTTGAGCGCTGAGGTTCTAATAGGGTTCCAGCCCAGCGGGATTCACCTCACGTGCTCGGAGAACAACAAACACATACATCACCGCAGACACCGGCCGAATCAACCACAAACTCAACCATCAAGATCCCAGTTTACTGAACGCACCTGAGAATGCCAAGAGTCTGCTCTTAAAGAGACAGTTCACCGGTTTATTTACTGAAACTGCACTTCTTACAAATGTGTTTGTTTTTCGTATGTCTTCAGTTCAAATACAAAAGAAGACATTTTGAATGTTGGATACTTGCAGTTATTGGCTGCCTCCAAAGTCGCATACTTGCCTTTATAGTATGGTAAAAACAGTATGCGAGCTGAGTAGTATCTCCGAATTCATAGTATTGGTAAAACAGTAGGGAAGAAGTACCCAGATGACCTACTACTTCCGGCAAGATTCTGAAGTGTACATTTAATGGATGCTGCTATGCCATGATGCCACATGAGAGAATTCATCTATGGGAGTGAAGCGACGCAACTGATGTGGGTAAGTGATGATGTGATAATGACTAATGGTGGATGTAGTATGTCTGAATTCCATTGATATACTCACATTCATACTAGAATGTACTTTCCTAATGGCCGTGTAGTATAGTTTTATTCAAATGTAGTACCTACTTGAGTATTAGGCGATTTCGAACACATCTATTGACTTTCATAGTGTTTTTTTTCTACTGTGGATGTCAGTGAGGTTATGGGGGCATATTATTGTTTACAAAATAATCACATGCATTGCTATAATCATATTTTAAAAAGAAGAGTAAATATTGATTTCATTCTGACTTGCAGAACGTAGGATTGACACTTATGTATTGCAGTCCAAATTTAAAATATTGGAGAGGGTTTTTCCACTCTGCCCCTACGTCGACAACTCCAGGTTGCCAGATTGATGACACCAACAGAAGGTGAGCATGCATGAAGATCGAATCTTAAACTGTAAGATGGTCAGCTAATGTTTACACTTGTAATATTGGAATTGTTTGCTAAATAAAAACCACCTCATGTGAATTTTTATAACTGAATCTAGTAGGGACGCACAATAGATTTTAATGAAATTAAACTTTCAGTTGACTTGCGCGTCTTGTCAGGGATGTAGGTCTCTGTGATCAATAGTAAATCTCCTCCTAAGGCCAGAGGGCGCTCTCATGTGGAAACTGCAAAAATAAGAAACCCAGGAAATCAAATAAAGGGTTTAACTTGTTGCGTCCCAATTTGCATACTTATATTACACTCTAAAAGTATGTGCTTTTTTTGTGAAGGATAAATATATACTTTTGAGTGTGTAACAGAAGAGTATGCAAGCTTTGGGACATACTACTTCCTCGTTAACAGATCGTTGTGTTCCTTACTTAAGAGCCCTGTCAATCATCCACATTTCTGACGTATTTACTTTCCTACCTTATTGGAAAAGCAGCAGCAGGATAATCTCCCATTCACGAGTCTGTCATGCAGAAAAATCTCCTCAGGTTTTTGGATAATTCTGCATTCAGACGTTAATGTCCAAACACGTCTTTATATAAGTTCAGTTTTGTTGTTGCAGATGAAATATAACACAGACAACGCTATTTAAATATTCTCCAGTAGGCTAGATATTAACTAACAGTCATACAAACATCTTTACCGAAGCCTCTCTACTTGACGGTTGGTCTCGTGCGTCCATTGTGTTTGTAATTTGTTTACACTTTTCACCTGTGTTTTATAGTTCTAGTCGAATCCACGTCCAACGTGTAATGTACTGTGGGCAATATCAGCGGTTAGAGTATGGACACTTTTGTGTATGGACACTTACACTGTGGACACTTATGTGTATGGACACTTACACTATGGACACTTATGTGTATGGACACTTACACTACACTTAAAATTTGGACTGGAAATAGTAAACCATCCAGGAATTTTTGGCATACTCTTTTCAACATGCTACGATTTGGGACATACTCTAATTCTATTTTCACATACTGTTTAGGATGGATAGTATGCGGAATTGGATGCAGCAATTTATTTACACAACAAGACATGACTATGGAATCATTTAACAAAAGGATTTGTTGACTTGACGACTGAAGTTAGGTTCGAAGTAAACCCTTGTTATAGTACTATGGTATTTTCACCTATACTTTCAACTAGTGATGGTGAAATAAAGCTTTCTGAACCGTTCAGTTCAATTGTATCGGAAAAAGGGTCATTACTCGAAGCTTTCCAATCAGAGCTCGATGAGGACCTGGTTAAAGTGTGGGAAAGCACTGTGTTGCAAAAAGTCAAACATTCACAACCAACCAACTTGTGTAGTAATACAATATTAATATAAACAAATTACCCAGTTACTGTAGTTTTTTATTTATTTATTTTTTTTACATATAAGGAATGTTATAAACCTCCGATGACTGTAGCAAAATCCAAGGTATTCAAAAATATTTCTTTTTATTCAATTCCAAGCAGCCCTGCACCTACTCGTTTTGAGCAGGCATCGAACAGGGAATTCCTGCATGGGAGGTGAATGCTCTAAGGAGGAGGCTATCGGAGGCTTTTGAGCTGAACTCGCTATCTGGCCTCCGTTATACACTATACTACAATATGTTGTGGCATTCATTCAAAATAATTGTAAATACAGTAATACATTTTTTACTATAAATTACTATTATATTTTAGTTGAATTACTGGTGCGTGGGACCAGTGTAGTGCTTTGAAACAGTAGAAATGTATGTAATCGACGCCTAATCTCTTGCAATACACTTTACTTACCCACAAGGGTGTTAAACTTATGAATCGAAATTCAAAGCAGTCATGTGGGTATAGATGAAAGTGAAGCTTCGGACATCACTGATCACGTGACTATGGCAAAATGAATCAAGCTCCGGTACACTGCTTTACTGCGAGATGTATCATTTTTTTTTATACATGCTTCAAAGCCTCGGTGCACAACGTCACATCACTGCTTTCAACCATAAGTCACACAAAGATAGACACAAAAGCTGTCAAATTGTAGAATGATTCTCTTCGGTTTTAGAATCGCACAGTTATTGTGATTTTTGAGTAGCTTGTCAGTGAGTCATGTCATGGTAATATCGATGCCATCACTACTATTCATATCGCCGTGTTTGCAAGTGCAGAGGAAGAGCTAAAATTTGGATATGAGCAGGTTGTTTCTGACATGCATTGTTAGAAGCACTCAACAACAATTATTTCTGCTGCTTGTTCAAACTACTTATTTAAAATTAGCTGCAACAACACAATTCTTAAGTATTTACAACTTTATTGTTTTATGTTCAATACATTTAAAATTGTAAAAACAATTACGTTAACCCAGCATTTTTTACAGGGAGTTAATCAATCACATACTTGGCCAACTGACCAAGCAGAGCAGAGTAGACTCTTGGAAAGGAGGAGTAAAGAGAGACCAATTTCAAACACTGTAAGAAAACAGATTATGTATAATATATATTAGAGCTTTTGTTAGATTGATATGAACCAAACCAATATTGTAGGAGATCTCCAAAACAAAATCAGGACCCTTAAAAAAAAGCATTTTAAATGCATCTTACTTGAATGCGTGTGAACATAATGAGATTACTTAAAAAATGGAATATATGGATGATCAGGTTACCTGCAATTTATATATCAACATAATAATAATCACCACCATCATATTATTAATATCAATGATTAATCAATGATTATATTTATTATTATAAATAATTCTATCAATTGTATTATTCTAAATATAATTTTTTAATAATAACAACCATAAATACAAAGTATCTTAGAGCTGCCCTTTCTGTATTTAAACAGTAATAAAAATTCCCCATCCTGTGAACAAAATGTCTATGCACTATTTCACAGACTGAGAAAGAAGTGTGAAATGACACTCATTGACAGTCATTTTTGACATTTAAGTTGATCAACAATAGTTTGTTCCATGCATTATATACTGTAATGCCGTTTCTGCATCTTTGAACATGCGCAGATCTTTCCAGTCATCGTTTTTAATCTCAAAATGTGCCAGTGAAATAGACAGCTACACTATTAAATGCATGCTATTGGTTCGAATCACGAATGCTCAAACAATATTTTGAAAGGGCCACAGAGCTACAGCTGGAAAGAAATATTTTTCTTGTCATCCTTTTCATTAAAAACTACAACAAAGTCTGCCTCGGCAACAAAAAGGGCAGCTCACCTTCCCAATATTAGTAAACCAATATAAAACCCCAAACGCTGAGTAGAAGGCCAGTAATGAGAGAGATAAAAGAAAGAGAAAGAGTAGTGTTGGAGGAGATAATTCCCGTCTCTTCATTACTCCCTTCTCTCTTCCATTAAGAGCTTTTTCCAGCTCCTCTGCCCGCGGCTGAGGACTCTGAAGAGAAAGTGTAATTGTGCATGGGAAATTAAGTCTGCGACTTGCGACACTATTTAAAATACTGAGTCCCCAAGGGTAGGGAAGTGTGCTATAAAATGACAACCAGTGTTGAGGAAGCTACTTTAACTACAAAGTCATGATGAGCATGTAGCTTGACAAGTTGGAGTTTTAAAGCAGAGGTTCGCTCAAAAATCAAACTGTGTCATCGTTTGCTTGCTCTCATGTTTATGGCATTGCTTCTTTTTAAATGGAAAATTAACAGTCTGGCCCTCTCCACTTAGCGATAATATTTTTTATTATTTCAAATTTAGAGGCGTACTGTGCTGTAATTATAACTTTATGAGCTATTTTCCCAATATAATTGATATTTTTACATGACTTTTATTAGTTTTCAGTAAATGAATTATTTCCAATTTCAAACCATTTCCAAGTTTTTTTCTCATGACGCAAGAATCTTATTAGTCAAAAAAAAAATTGTCAACAGTGAATATGTGAATATTAGTGAATACTTGGATCAATCAATCTGCACAAAACTACTAGGCCCTACTGCATGGAAAAGCGCAGTTTGGTTTAGTGCAGCTCACTTTTGCACTTTTGGGGACTTTCCCTCTATGTTCTGTACCTAGTGCCTAATTTTTATTAGTTTGTTCATGTGGCATTTACACTGATGTCATGGCAGTAGAGGCGGTGCAACTATAATAATAATCTCACCTACTTTAAGCGGTACTAAACAGCAGTGGAAATGAAATGCAAACTGAGCTGAGCAATGCCAAACCATACTATGGAAAAGCAGCTTATAAATGAACTGGTCTTTTTAATCAAAGTATGGTTCTAATCTTTTAAAAGAATCAGTAATTCACATCAGAGTTTAAGTCTGAATGATTAATTTACAAATCTGATGATATGATACTGGAGTTTAACCAAAATCACCCCACACTCCACATTCCATAATAAAATCCACAACTAGTCTAAACGCCTCCAGTTCAAGTCGCAGCATGAGCCTCAAACAAAACGTTTTAGCAAATAAACCCGCCTTTTGTGTTGAATCTGTGAATCAGTCAATCCACTTCAAAATAATTGTCTATGGCTGCGTCCGAAACCGCCTACTACTCAGTAGGTACTGCATTTGAATTTAAACGTACTGCTCGGCCGTTACAAAAGTATGTTCTATACAGTATGAATGTGAGAAGTATGAATGGAATTCGGATTTTTACATCCGTCATTTTGTCATGGCCACGTGACTCACCTGCGCCAGTTGCGTCGCTTCATTCCCATTCATGAATTCTCTCGCGGGGCATCATGGGATAGCGCAGCGTGCATGGGATGCGCACTTCAGAATCTTGCCGGAAGTAGTAAGTCATCCATGTACTTCTCGCATACTGATTTTCGAATTCTATGAATTCGGACATACTACTCGGCTTGCTGTTTACAGCCAAAAGCAATTTTGTGAGTGAAATGCATAAATATGAAAACTGATTTTAAAGTGGAAGTTTTTGTCCAAGTAAACACCTGAAAATGAGCCTCTTTAAAAATATTGACATTGAGTGCATGAATAGTATGTGTTTAGGAAGTGCTATATTTAATACTTACCTACTCACTTCAGGGTGCCACGGTGGCGTAGTGGGTAGCACAATCGCCTGACATCAAGAAGGTCACTGGTTCGAGCCTCGGCTGGGTCAGTTGGCATTTCTGTGTGGAGTTTGCATGTTCTCCCGTGGTCACGTGGGTTTCCTCTGGGTGCTCCAGTTTCCCCCCACAAGTCCAAAGACGTGGTATAGGTGAATTGGGTAAGCTAAATTGTCCGTAGTGTATGAGTGTGAATGAGTGTGTATGGATGTTTCCCAAAGATGGGTTGCAGCTGGAAGGGCATCCGCTGCATAAGACATATGCTGAATAAGTTAGCGGTTCATTCTGCTGTCCCAGATTAATAAAGGGACTAAGCTGAAAAGAACATGAATGAATACTCACTTCAGTAGATTAGAGGGGATTTGATATTAGTAAGGCTGTTTGGTTTTGATTGTTTCTTTTGCTTTAGCGCCACCCATAGCCGGTCTTTCTAATTGTTCATTCTAATGTTTTGTTTTGGTTGTGATTTTGTAAATATTGTAAATAGCTCACTCACTGCTTCACTTATCACCACCTGTAATAAATCACCTTATTTGTACAGTAATTCTCGTTTGTGGTCGTTACTTTGGTTACAATTTTCTTTGAGTGTTTGTTTGAACCAGATCCTTGGTCAAGTGTGCAACCCCACTCTCCTAGACTGCCCAGGGGTTGTAACAAGTAGTTTTTCCCATCTTCAGTGAAAAAAAAGAGTACATCACATTTTTCCACCTAGTGTCACTTCATTATTACTTTTGACTCTAGAACTAGATCACTCTTTGTCAAGGCACCAGTCTAAAAGAGTTGTTTTTTACAGATTTAACTGATCTAGTGTCTCTGATCTGGGGTGGTACTGGTTTCCCAGTACTGAGTTGCGGCTGGAAGGGCATTCTCTGCATAAAACATATGCTGGATTAGTTGGCGGTTCATTTCACGGTAGCAACCCCTGATAAAAAAGGGACTAAGATTCTGATATCTGATTCCAAATAACAGCCCTGGAGGAGAATATTGACTTATTGCTGTTATAACACTTTTAATCGCCTTCATAAAACTACTGGTGAGTAAATTACCATTTGAAAGAAGTTTGACTTTTTGTTCAACACGTTTTGCAAGTTTTTTTTTTTTTTTCATCATTAGTGGAAAAGCACATAGTCACTTTTGTTTTGGAGTGTAGCACTGCAGCTCATGAAGCATGAATAAGAATGCTCTTATCTTGATGACAGATTGCTTTAAAGCGGCTGTGTTTTCTCCCCCAATCAAACCTCACGTTTGTTCTCTTGCGCTAATTTTAATCAGTTAGTCTGGGCGAGCGCGCAGGCCAACATTTTCCCCCTCGGGATCAATAATTGTATTGATGACGGTCCCGATAGAGGCGGTTCGAGCAACCCGTCTCCGCAGAGCCACATCGATTTCATTTTCTGCAATCCATTCGAATCAGGTGGCTGCCAAACGCCATTGTGTTTCACCTCGCACTGGACAGGCATTATCAATCACACCCAGAGAATGGCCAGAGTTATGTGCAGTCAGTCTTTCTCAGGGACATTGTTTCTGGCCTCTGCATTTGAGAGATGAGCTTCAGCGGGCGGCTTTACACTAATGCCCACAGGTTGCGGTGCTGCTGTTATGTGTTGGCCATAGGCTGAAGTCTTCAATCTCTGCATGTCAGACTTGTGATGTTTGTTGAAGCTGTTGTAGTGGTGTTGTGTGGAACTCTACATGTGCTAAGTGGATTTGACGAGATGAGGAGTTTAGCGATGCAACACTATACATTTAGCAAAGTACACTGAAAAAAAATGTCTGCAAAACTGTTGTAAACAATTTATTTGTGTTGAATTTAATCAAACAAATTAAATTTAATAGTGTTCAACTTAATTTGTTTGTTTAAATTCGGGTCAAATAAATTGTTTACAGCCACTTACGCCCCATTCACACGAGGCTTCAGCGTCAACGCTTGACAGAGGGCGTGTCTGAAGTTGGGGCTGACGCGACCGTCATAGGAGCATCAGCCAATGAAATTAGTCAACAATCGGCTACTGTCTGAGCTGGTGTATTTGCATACAGCAATCTGATTGGCTGCCGCTTCCGTTGGCGCTTAAAAAATTGAGAAAGTGAAGCAGCGCCGATGGATCCACAATGCAGTTTGCCAACGCCTGACGTCACCTATTCAAAGTCATGGGGCGTTAACATGAAAAAATTAAGTAAATACAAGGAATCAGCTTTGAATATTTTTTTAGTGTACAGTTTTAGGTGCAGTGATGTCATTTCAATAGTTACTTCAGTATTAACTGTCATAATAGTATTTATTAATATTTGACTTTACAGTTTAGTTTTTTTGTTCAAATTTTTTTCTTTTTCCTTTTATTTATTTTGCTTTTTTTTACTTTAGTAGCATTGCAAGGGACTAAGCCGAAAAGAAAATGAATGAATGAACTTTAGTAGCATTGCGTTTTGTCTTATTTAATTTAAAACAGTTATTATTTATTTTCTTTTTTTCACAAATCTGTATAGCATGTACTTTTATTTCAGATTTAGTAGTACTTAAAGGTGCAGTACGTATGTTTAACACCAAGTGGTTGAACTAGGTATTGCACGCCTGGTTCAAAACACACGCAAGCGCAGGTTGCCAGATTGATGACACAAACAGCAGTGTGCCTGACTGTCAATTTGAGGCTGAATTAAACTTTGTTCTGAATAAAGGAAACAGCATGCGATAGAAGGAATATTTTCCAAGGTAAAAAGAGTTTTTGTCCCAACCTACACCAGAAATATATATTAAAAATGGCTTCAATTTCTTGCAGCTGAACAACAGAAAACTAACAATGATCACCTTAGGTAAACATCATAAATGCTAATAATGTGAGTTTGAATGCCATTTTACATGCCATTTATTGCCATATACTGAAAGCAGCAGCAGATAGTTCACCTCAGATCTTGAAAATAAAATAAACCGTTTGAAATTGAACTTTAGAACTGTGACTCAGTGCAAACCAACACATATCAGTGATTCAGCATGTACATTTAATAATGTTAAAAATGTTTAATGTGTATTTATTAGATTGTAAACCTTACCATTTCGTTGGAGTGCAGTAAGTGCACTATACTGTGCTTCTGTATGGCTGTGTTTTAATTTATATCATGTTTCGTATAGTGCAAACAGCCAAATTTATTACGTATCGCGTTGTTAGGAAACAGGGTTACAATGTAACCTGCTCCCCTACTGTTTACGTTTGTAATATTATATGCTAATTAATAACCAACTCATATGGAACTCTGAATCTAGCGTCTCATTTCAGAGTCTGCTACTGTCCACTGGAGGTCGCATTTCAGTCACAGACACATACTTTGAGAGCCTTTCTGAATGAATGAATGACATGCGCTGTTTTCCACCAAGGCAACCCTGGATGCTGAAATATGGGTGCTGAAATATAACTGACTAAATTGGCATTGGGGGGTTAAATGACCAAAACAAATTTCTGCACTTTTTCAAAGCAGAATATTCATTGTATTGCATTGTTTTTCAGACAAACAAGAATGTTCACATAGCATGTTTCTTAAATATCTGCAAACATATTATGGTAATTTTCTGCTTTAGAAGAGTCAGAAACTTACATAAAGCATCTTTAAACCAGCATTATCAGTTTAATATGACTTGTATAATATTATAGTTGTGTTAATTAGATTTATTTTTTTATATTTATTTAGTCATTTTGTGTAGTGATGCTTTGTTTTTGAACTATTATTTTAGTAATCAGTAAAAAAAATCTGAATAATTGTTTTTAGATGTTATTTTTACCAATTGGAAAATAAAAAAATCTAACATCTACTGTAGTTTATTGCACAAAAACATGCAAATAATAATTTTAAAAAACCTGTAAAAAATTTTCATGAAAACAAATGCATCGTTTGCATTTAATGGTCTCCTGATTTTCATATTTCTTTTCTGGCTTTTGGCTCAGAGGACATGATGAAGCTGTCTGCTGATCTTTATTAACGGAGGATCTGCAGAATCACAGCCCGTGGGCAACGATGCCGCGTCAAGTGTTTCACGTATAAAATGTATGGCAGAACGGCCTCTTTGTCAATAATACCTGCCAATGTGAATGTCATGTGAATCCATTAGACACGGCGGCAGTAGCCTGACCTGTGGCATCACATTCAGTCACTGTAGCCTGCTGTCATTTCTCTGAGCTCCGCGAGAGATATTGGGAATGGAGTGTTTATCCTGGATCATAAAACACTGAGAGGAAAACTGCCACGGGCCATTGTGACTGCAGCCTCTGATGAAGCTCTACACAAAATATACAGTGTGCGGTCAAGCAGGGTCCTGCACTGTAAAAATAGACAGTTATATGATCAATAGTTCATGACAGCGTGTTTTTTTTTTTTTTTGCTAATTATGACTTTTTAAACTTACAGTTAATTAAATTTACATAACACAGATGTAATTTAGCAGATGCATTTGTCCAAAGCAACTTGCAATGGAGGAGGCATTCAGCAATTCAACAAGAAGAGGCTATAGCACACAGGAAGTGCTAATTATACAAACGACTTAAAAAGTGCTTAGAGAATTAGGAGCTAGAGTAAGGTTTTAGAATAAGAAGAGTGTTTCTACAGGTGGTTTGTCAAGCCTACTCACCTGTGTGAAGCACACTTCATAAATTCATAGTGTATTATTACTTTTTTTATGTATAAGAACATATCTGGTGCAAATGTGAAAGTGTCGGTTAAGGTGTCAGAGATATGAAACTGTGTTTTCTACAGGTGGTTTGTCAAGCCCACTCACCTGTTTGAGGCACACTGACACATAGATATATCAATCATATATTTAACTTCATTTTACAAGCTGCTTTAAGCCAGTTTGATGTAATTTAAAGTTTATAGGAACATGTTAATCTGATTCAACTTAATATTTTAAGGCAACCAGGATTTTTTTACAGTACAGCCACCTTATATTTTTATGTTTTATGAGTGATTTCAACCACTGCATTATGTTAAAAGGACTCATAATGGTAATCTAATTCAACTTAAAAATTCAAGGCAACCATGTTTTTTTTTACAGTATAGCTGCCTTCAAATTTTACGTTCATAAGTAATTCAAAATACTGCACTAAACTGACCTAAAACATCAACTTTTAAACACTCAACTTTTAAAAAACACGTCAACTTTTTAAAAAATCAAGTTGAAATATGTTACCATCCATCATTGTTAAATTTAACTTGTTAAAATATGATGTTATGACTTATTAATCATGTGATTTTTACAGTGTGGAGTTTTTTTTAAGGGAGAAGTTCAGGCAAAGGAATTACCAATTAAGTCTGTGTTGGCGCACTGATCATTTAATATAAAGCTGTAACTTTTCACAAAACTAAAACATTGATGAACATTTTGTACAAAATTAAGACTGAATACCTAGCAGGCACAGTGACAACAAAAAACAAGAAAAAATGTTAAACGATTTGATGTAAAATCTATCTTACTTCTATTTTTTAAATGTATTTATAATCTGTTTTTTGTCCTGTCTCTGTAATTCTGTTGCACTGTAGAAGCTCTGTCACGAAAATAATTTCTTCCTATGTGTGAACATACCTGGCAATAAGGCTCTTTCTGATTCTGATATCTATTTGACATCCACATACTGATGTCCTTTTGATCACCAAAATAATGATACAAAAAGTATTATAATATAATACTAAAAGGTTTTATTCATCTGAAAGCTTTAATTTACAGATTTACAATGTGTATTGTAACCCTTACAATGCACATACGTAGACGTAAAATGGATGTTTAAAATAGATGTTAAAACGACATAAAATAGACATCTAACACTGGCTTAAAACACACGTTAACCATTGATTACACAACAGTCCTCTGAAGTTTGACAGTTCTGCATCCAAAACCTCTTAACTTTAGAAGATATTATATTATATTATATTATATTATATTATATTATATTATATTATATTAT
>CAIGQQ010020246.1:3371654-3403691 GCA_903798035.1 Danio albolineatus | reverse complement strand
AGTGAAGAGAGGTAAAGCATAAAGAGCCATTTTAAAGCGATCGTGAGAGCTATATTGCCATTTTTCTTGGTGTAAATGGTCTTTTAATCTGTCTAATACTCTATTTACTTAGGTTGAAATCTTAAAATATCTAGTGGCATACAAAAAGAAATATATCGATTTAGAAAGACTGTCCGCAGTATGTCTTTAAGGTTTGTTGTGGTCACTGTAAATTATCATTAAAACCCCTTATGGTCAATGTAACCGGCTCTGAAAATATCTCTCCAATAACACAGGCATCTTTATCTCTCCGAACCAACTTGCACTCCAAGGTGCTTTTTCTTAGCAAGGGAATTTTGCATGATGCCTTGAAAACAGCAGTAACATCAGGCCTGGTATCAGCACGATCAGAAGAGAATAAATGGTGCTGTCAATGTCCACACAGGGGAAAACGCAAGACTGCCAGCGCTGTTTAAACAACATTTATGCTGTCTCCACCCCCAATGGGTGAACAGAGAGGGGCGCTGTAATTTACATCTTTTTTATTTTATTTATTTATTCATTTTTGATGATGATGAGGATGATCTTACACAAAGCGACTAACAAATGAGGAACATAGCAAGCACTTTATCAAAAGAATCAACATGGGCCCAGCCAATATTATGCAAGACATGAGGTAACAAGATGCAAAATGTAACCATGTATTGCAGCTGATTCTCTTTTTGCAGGCAGTTAAAGCTCCTCTCCTCATTTTTCTTTTACCCCAGAATGCTTTGCATGAATTATAGGAGTAACTTCTGTTAAGCTGTAAACAGTCAGTGAATTGTTTTTTGTTTGTTTGTTTGTTTGTTCATTGAGCTGTCATTATTCTCCTCATAGTTCATGCAGAGAATATTAAACACACGACTACTTATAATTAACAAATGACTTCTGCAGATCATGAATATTAAGATTATGAACTCAATTTAGGCCCAATCCCAATTCTACCCCTTAGCCCTTCCCCTTAGCCCTCCCCTCATTTTGCATGTTCATGTGGAGGGGTAGGGGTGTCCCAATTCTCTTTAGCTTGAAGGTGTAGGGCTAAGGGGAAGAGCTAGATACCTCTTGAAACAGAGATTTGTCAGGACCACGCTCAAAACCAAGGGGTATATAAATTTTCCTGAATACACCCACCATAAGGTCAGCATAGTTGCACCCGGAAGTAAGGAGATACACAAATTAGTATTTTTTTATCATTATTACGAATTTTTACAACAAACAAGCATGTATTTTAATACATTCATAACTGCGTTTGTGTTTATCCATCATGTTTAAAAAAAAAAAAAAAAAACCTAAAATAAAAACCTGTCTATAATCCCTAATAATAACTCCTGCACAGCAGTCCCACAACATTCTGTCACTTGATGACACTGGAATACCCTGTCAGAGAAGTCTAGTGGCTGTGAATGAGGTTTATACAGTGTCTGGTGTACATAGATGAATATGGCAACTGTGTAAATGCACAGTACAGTTGCGAGCTTATTGCCACATTAGATCGTTATGATCACATGATATACACCTTCAGTTATTTCCTGAAAAAATACATACCAAAAAAATAAGGCAACTACAGCAGTCGTGATCGTCTGATCTCATATGAAGCAATAGATTGCAATGACGTATGATGACGTGTGCAGGTGCTGTAGCACTGTCCCATTTATTAGGGGTAAATTCTGAAGCCCCTCCCCTTTACACTCTGTTTCAAGGGCCAAGGGGAAGAAGTACAAAAATAGAATTGGGACTGGGCCTATGTCATATTTAATATTACTTTACAAATAGACGAGATGGGAAACACAAAAGAACTTCAGCCGCAGATAGTATGATATGTTCATTTAAAAAACAAGCAAAATGTTATCGTACTGTGTTTCAAAACATGCACTTTCGGTTACAGGGAACTTAAATTCAAATCACTACAAAATAATAAGGATGCATAGTGAAAACTGATTGAGAGGTACTTTTGGCTTCGTGCTTTATTTTTATCTGCATCATGTCGTCATATGCAGAAAAAGGGAAAAAGAAATATTTGATTTTCTTTGTGAGATAAAATCATTAGGGGCGCCACGGTGGAACAGTGGGTAGCACGATCACCTCACAGCAAGAAGGTCGCTGGTTCGAGCCTCAGCTGGGTCAGTTGACATTTCTGTGTGGAGTTTGCATGTTCTGCCCGTGGTCGCGTGGGTTTCCTCCGGGTGCTCCGGTTTCCCCCACAAGTCCAAAGACATGTGATGCAGGTGAATTGGGTAGGCCAAATTGTCCGTAGTGTATGAGTGTGAATGAGTGTGTATGGATGTTTCCCAGAGATGGGTTGCAGCTGGAAGGGCATCCGCTGCGTAAAACATATGCTGGATAAGTTGGTGGTTCATTCTGCTGTGGCGACCCCAGATTAATAAAGGGACTAAGCCGAAAAGAAAATGAATGAATAAATGAATGAATGAATGAAATTGTCTGTAGTGTATGTGTGTGTATGGATGTTTCTCAGAGATGGGTTGCAGCTGGAAGGGCATCCGCTGCGGAAAACATATGCTGGATAAGTTGGCGGTTCATTCTGCTGTGGCGACCCCAGATTAATAAAGGGACTAAGCCAAAAAGAAAATGAATGAATAAAATCATCTTAATAAAGAAGTTTAGACGGCAGACACCAGATGTGTTAACTGCATTAATCCTATTTTTTCCAGTGCGTTCTGGATGTGGATGTGATTATCATCCTGCTGGAGAAATGTGGTAGTTTAGATCAGTGTTCATGTCTGACAGTGATATATGGCTCCTCGAGCGGAGCAGCGTCCGCCTGTTGATTACTTTGACAATCTGAATGCGTAAACTCTACTCAGTCTGTTAGTTAGAGAGCTGTACAGTGAAAAAGTTTATACATAACTGAATGATATCAGAAATATGTCCAGGTTCTGAGGAAATCCAAAGAATTATAATTGTTTAAAGTAAAATGACCAAACAGACCAAAACAAAAATATGATACTTGTTGCTGTAATAATTATAGTTATTTTATATATAATTTATAATAATTTTATATATATTCTATTTATTTTACCTACATTTATGTCCCTTACACAAAATAAAATATATATATATAATTATAATTGTAGGTATAGACTATTTTATATGGATTTTATTTATATTTATACATATGATTGTATATTGACTACACAATATTATTGTGATTATTAATTGTGTTATATTGTTTTAAATATTTTGTTAATATATTTATATTGTGTTAAATATTTTGAAAAAGTTTTACTACATTAGATATTATATATAAATGTGCATTATAAATTCTAATTGTATAAGTCTATGCTCAATTAGTACTAATGGGCCCAAAGTGTGCCAAGAAAATATCCCTCAAACCATTTAACCACCACTAGTCTGAACAGTTGATACAGGGCAGGATGGATCCATGCTTTCATGTTGTTGACTCCAAATTCTGACCCTACCGTCCGAATGTCGCAGCAGAAATCAAGACTCATCAGACCAGGCAACGTTTTTCCAATCTGCTATTGTCCGATTTTGGTGAGCCTGTGCGAATCATAGTTCCTGTTCTTAGCTGACAGGAGTGGCACCCGGTGTGGTCTTCTGCTGCTGTAGCCCATCTGCCTCAAGGTTCTTGTTGCACATTCAGAGATGCTTTTCCGCATACCTCGGTTAAGTGGTTATTTGAGTTACTGTTGCCATTCTCCTCTGACCTCTGGCATCAACAAGGCATTTCCTCCCACAGAACTACTGCTCACATGATATTTTCTCTTTTGCAGACCATTCTCTGTAAACCCTAGAAACGGCTGTGTGTGAAAATTCCAATAGATCAGCAGTTTCTGAAATACTCAGACCAGCCCATCTGGCACCAACAACCATGTCACGTTCAAAATCACCTTTCTTCCCCACTCAGTTTGAACTGCAGCAGATCATCTTGACCATGCCATGTGATTGGCTGATTAGAAATGTGCGTTAACGAGCAGTTGGACAGGTGTACCTAATACAGTGTGTATATAGTATTTGTATGATTGCATCGACTATCTAATTTTGTGCTTTTTTATTAGTTTTACTACACTATAATTCCTATGAAGAAATATATAATTATATGCATTATAGAAAACCGGGATGGTCACACAAATAAACTTTTCTTAGCATCTGCAGTTTAAACCTATGATATGCCTTCCCCAAAAATTAAACCAAAAGACCTTGCTGTTTTATAAACCTTTTACCCCCAACATCGTTCTGAATCACAAACTCTGCAATGCCATAAAAATTATCCAGTATGACATACATGAAATGAGGTTGCCAGTTAAACTAGAGCGTTTCACCCCTTCAGCCCAACTAGAATGAGCCAGATCTGAGTCTTCTGTCTCGGCACATTTGCTGCGTAGTATTAAAAGAGAACATCTTTACCAGCAAACAGCGCCCTGAGCAAGACTATCGACTGAAGAAATGGATCAAATGAAATATTAGCTGGCCAGCGGGGCTCTGGTTGAGGTCTCGCATTAGCGGGTGGATTGCGATGCCACGCTGAATTGTGTCTGGGTTTTGGGGGATGATGAGGTGCTTTTGCCGGGCCAGGCCTCAGGTGCCAAACGTGGCGTTGAGAGTAATTCTCCCCGCTGGAGCGAACTCTCTCCGTTTAAACACCCCGGGCATTCGGCCATCTCTGTCTCGCATAACAGCATCTACACTGCCGCGTGCACTTCTTCAGCAGTTTATCGAGCTGAAGAAAGACGGGGGGAAATACGGAAAAGACAGGAAGAGATAAGACTGCAAAAGTGGGTCAAGGACTCGGTTCAGCCATAATTACAGAAGTCCCAACACCACAAGCTGGAAGATCAATCCGGCATGGGATTTAGGAAGCCATTGTCTCTCTCTCTCTCTTTCTCTCCTCACCAATGAAGAAGCGAATCTGTTTTTGCAGGATTTTTCAGCCCTGCCTTTTTTTTCTGCCATCAAGCCCTTTAATTAAGATTAGGCTTCAGCTCTCACTTCAAGCTCCCAGCAGCAGAGCTGAAGCATTTTAAGATGAATCACACAGAAACCTGCATGGCCAGGATACATTTCAGGACAAAATCAAAGGATAAAGTCTATTAAATCTAGAGAGTCAGACAGAGCGAGAGAAGGAAACAGCAGATTTCACCCTAATTTTCTTCTGTAAAATGTTTGGACATTTTAGTACAATAATAAACTAAGCTTAAATAAAATTCTAATGTCAGGGCATTGTTATAATATTAATTTAATACAATAATTAATATGATTAAGACTACTGCTTTTTGTTTTATTATGTGTTTAAAAAAAATTAATAGAGCTGTTATTAATTTTATTTCACTTTTAGTTATTTCATTAGTCTATAACTGTATCACAAATATGTGAATTTTATATTGAAAAGTTTTATATTTTAGTAAGATTAATTTTTTCTATACATTTTGTGTTTTTATTTCAATTTTATCAAATGAGTTTGAAAAAGAATAAGTTTATATTTTTTATACAACAGTATATTTTACTTCAGACTATATCTTATTTCAGTTCAAGTTTATTTTATTTTAAGTGGCTATTTTGTGTGGTTTTAGTTTTTTTGAAAAACAACACGAGACATCCCATCTTGGCCTCTACATTAAATTAGATTTACAAAAGTGATGCACAGATAGCAGGCGCCACGGGGGTAGTGAGTAGCACGTTCGCCTCACAGCAAGAAGGTCGCTGGTTCGAGCCTCGGCTGGGTCAGTTGGCATATCTGTGTGGAGTTTGCATGTTCTCCCCGTGGTTGCGTTGGTTTCTTCCGGGTGCTCCGGTTTCCCCCACAAGTCCAAAGACATGCGATACTGGTGAATTGGGTAAGCTAAATTGTCCGTAGTGTATGAGCGTGAATGAGTGTGTATGGATGTTTCCCAGAGATGGGTTGCAGCTGGAAGTGCACCCGCTGCGTAAAACGAATGCTGGATAAGTTGGTGGTTCATTCCGCTGTGGCAACCCCAGATTAATAAAGGGACTAAGCCAAAAAGAAAATGAATGAATGAATGAATACACAGAAAGCATATAAAATGTAAGTAAAATGTAAAAAAACTTTGTCAAAATATTTTCACATTTTATTTTTCCACCCATATTTAACGTTCTATTTTTATTTAGCATTACAGATATATTTACAGTACGATATATTTACATTGGGACCTAAAATTTTAAACAAAGCGCTGAAAAGTTTGAAATATGCTAAATTATTTGCAGAATATCTACAGTCTGCTGTGCCTATTCAGACTGTGTGAGGTGAGTTAAAACAGGACAGAAAATAGCCTATTACTAGTAATCGATGATTTTGTATGTAAAACTCTTGATAATATCATAAGTGGACGTCAGAGAATGGTAAAAAAAACAGTTAACGACCCTTAAGCTTTTAAAGTCGCACAGTGTGCATATAATAAACAATGTTATCTAGCGACTGTGTCAACACTAATATACTTCTCTTTCTTGATGTGAACCAATTGCAAAGTTACTTGGAATATTGGATTATCATTGTGATGCAATCAGATCCTGAATCTCTTATTGCTTTATCAAAGCAATGTGTAAAGCCACTCTATGGCCATATTTATTCATTCATTCATTTTCTTGTCGGCTTAGTCCCTTTATTAATCTGGGGTCGCCACAGCGGAATAAACCGCCAACTTATCCAGCATATGTTTTACGCAGCGGATGCCCTTACAGCTGCAACCCAACACTGGGAAACACACACACACACTCATTCACACACATATACTATGGACAATTTAGCTTACCCAATTCACCTGTACCGCATATCTTTGGACTTGTGGGAGAAACCGGAGGACCCGGAGGAAACCCACACGAACACGGGGAGAACATGCAAACTCTATAGACAGAAATACCAACTGACCCAGCAGAGGCTCATACCAGCGTTCTTCTTGCTGTGAGGCTTAAACCAAATAAAATTTTATCTGTATTGGTGTAGACAATCTAAACACTCAGAAGTTAAAAAAATATATATTCACAGTTGCGGATGACATATACGCAATTGTGACTTTTTTTCCTTCTGAGTGTTGAAATGTTCTCTCAACTGATTACAAAAGCTGTTGATTTAGTAAAATGCAGTTTTGTAAATGTATGTGAGGCATATCTGCTAGCTGGAGATATCAAAAACGGGCAAGGTCTTTTTAGGTTAAAGGCAAGTTTGTTTGGTGCTATCAAATATCAACACTTTTATCAAAAATTTGATACCTTTAAACATTTCTGTCCTCTTCTTTGTGTATGAACGGTCTTTTAAAGGTGCTGTATGTAAGTTGTTAGCTTTTCTAAAGCATAAAAATACCATAATATGTTTGCAGATATTTAAGAAACATGCCAATTAAACAATCTTGCTTTTCTGAAAAACAATGTTAAAGTCAGATATTCTGCTTTGAAAATGTGCGTTACGTTGGTTCTTTTAACTCGGTCACTTCCAGTTTAGCCAATTATATTTCAGTACTCCGGGTTGCCTTGGTGGAAAACCGCGTATTTCTTTCATTTAGTCATGAAGGCTCTCAATGCACCTGCCTGAAATGCAACCTCCAGTGGACAGTAGCAGACTCCCAAATGAGACGCAGATTCAGAGATCCATGAGGTGATTATTAATTAGCAAATAATATAAATATTACGAAAGTAAACTGTAGGTGAGCAGGTTACATTGAAACCTGTGTCCACGCTACATGACAATATTCACAGTGATAAGCAATTTGGCTATTTGCACCAGACGAAACACTAATTTTGATACAGCCATTCAAAAGCACAGAATAGGGCACTCACTGCACTCCAATGAAATGCTAAGGTTTAGAATTTAATTAATACATATTAAAACTATTTAACATTATAAAATGTACATGCCAAATCACTGGTAATGTTATTTGTAGGTTTGTACTGAGTCACAGTTCTAAAGTTAAATTTCAAACGGTTTATTTTATTTTTAAGATTAAGGTGAACTATCTGCTGCTGCTTTCGGTATATAGCAATAAATGTCATGTAAAATGGCATTCAAACTCACATTATTAGCATTTAACACTGAATAAAGCATCATTGTCAGTTCGTCCTGTTGTTTACCTTTCTAAAATAAAAATTTCAGGTGTTGGCTAGAACAAAAACTCCTTTTAATATTAAAAATATAACTTCTATTGCATTCTATTTCTTTTAGTTAAAACACAATTCAAATCAGCCATCAGGCTCGATAGTCAGGGACACTTCTGTTGATGTCGTCATTCTGGCAACCTGTGCTTGCCTGTGTTTTGAACCAGGCGTGCAATATCTAGTTCAACCACTGGGTGTCAAACTTACACACTGCACCTTAAAACCTGGGAGTCGGGATACACCTAGCTGATACCAAAGAACTAGCCATGACACGTCAACTGTGTCTGGTTTTATTTAGACAAAAAAAAGCTGTGCGTGAACCCACCAAATGGACAACAGCTGATTGAAACAAGGAAGTACATTCTGCGTCTAAAGTGAGAGAATGTACCTTTCCACACCTGTAGGTGGCAGTAATGTGTATTGTCATTCCACAAAGGAAAACAGGAACTAGTGCTGCACCACACAAGTATTTATGTACCATTTTCACAGTATTTTGTGTGAGGGATTTGCTTGTGCGAATATGTCTTATAATCTGAAGAACAATATCATTGCAAATATTTATGAAATGTGAATAAATGACAGCCGGCTTCTTTGTGTTTCCTCTTAACTTGTGTTGTTTGCTTAGCTTAGGATATGACCATAGGCTTAGTGTGTTCTGCCCTTTACACTTCAAGTATTATCATGTCAGTAAGAAAGAAATGAAAGAAACTAACTAATCTAAATCATCTCCTTTTGAAAATGATTTCATTATTTCTATTTCACAGCAACAGACTTCTATTGAGTCGAACAGAGTCTC
Organism: Danio albolineatus; assembly: GCA_903798035.1. NCBI lineage: Eukaryota > Metazoa > Chordata > Actinopteri > Cypriniformes > Danionidae > Danio > Danio albolineatus. Next base: position 3,394,792 of record CAIGQQ010020246.1, on the reverse strand, counting down.
ATGCATCGGGCCGACAGTGTTTGATGTCTTTCAAGTTTATTTAAATAATTTATTAATTATTATTGAGCTTCTTGTGGAAAGACATTGCAATTCTAAATCAATCAGAGCATCAAGGAAATGCCACTTAATTAATCTTTCTGCTTCATTAGATTTTCCGATGGTAATTAAATGATTAGTAGATATGAACTTTGTATTCAAGAGTTCCACTCATGCATTTCTCCCCGCTGACGATTAAAACGACACACTGATCTCATGTGATTGGAGGGCGATTGAGTACAAGAGCTCGAGTGTTTCCGGAGATCAAATTCATAAATGTGAGTGTGTCTGCATGTGCGCCATTGGCTTAAGAGTCATGTTCTCTTGAAATTTCAGGGAATATTGCAGGGAGTCTCGCTTTTGCAGTCCCCTGCGAGCGGTTCTGCACACTACAGAGACACCCTTAGCTTTCCCCATTCCTCTTGCAGGGTTTCTTGCGCAGCAGAGTGTGCCCTGCAGCCGCCGTGTCTTAATGTCACAGGAAAATTAAAAAACCTCTACCTTCGCCAAGGGCTTGAATCTTAATATAGACCCTCTGCTAAATCCAATACACTGGAGATTATGACCAGGTGACGGGGTCAGTAAGTACTGATTAAAATTGAGGTCAGTAAAAGGTGGCCTTTGAAAAAGAGTGAAGGAGGAGAACAAAATACTCTTCTGAGGCACTCCTTCAACAAACGCTTAAGGGTGCTCTTATGTGAAGCACCGTGGAGTCGCTTGAATTTCATGCGAGACCTGTAATAATCACTCAGATATGTTTTGATGTCATTTTTTGTCAGATTTTTTTACAAAGCATTTTGATATTTATAAAATTTTGCAGGGAATTATTAATTGTACAATTTAATCGCTTTAAAGTTAGCTAACAAGCTAACGGTGTTAGCTATGCTGTAGCAAATGTAATGACAAAAAGTCAAGACAACAAATATTTTTATTTTGCTTTAACGTTCATTCATTCATTCATTTTCCTTCGGCTTAGTTCTTTATTTATCAGGGGTCACCACAGTGGTTGCGGTATAAGAACTTTCTCAAAAGTCCTTTATTCATTCGTTCGTTTGTTTTCCTTCGGCTTAGTCCCTTATTCATCAGGGGTCACCACAGAGGAATAAATCCAGCATATGTTTTACACAGTGGATGCCCTTCCAGTCGCAACCCAGCACTGGGAAACACCCATACGCTCTCACATTCACACGCACTCATACACTACGACCAATTTAGTTTATCCAATCCACCTTTACAGGCTCGTAGCCAGCCTGGTGAAAGGGGTGGTTCTTTTTTCTTAAAATATGGACCTTTTGCAGTTATTAGCCTCATTTTCTGTTTAATTATGAGATTTAAATACTTTTTAAGCACTACTTTTTGCTGCATTAGCTTGTCAGATGCAATCAAACACATTTTTTGATGTATCAAAACATCTCCTAAAGATGTAGAAGAAAAGCATAAGAATAATACTTAGTTTCAAATACAAATTTATTACATCTTATAACATTAGAAAAAAGGATGCTGCTGAAGTTTAAAATTAAAAACTAGCCTATTGTCACTAGGCAAACACAAACTGGCCAGCACATTTAACTTTCCTCAGTCACGCTGAAGCAACAGCCGAAAGAGGATTCTGCTTGGTCTTAAAGCCTTCTTTGATTGTTATTTTCACAATTTATTATGGCATAGCTGTCAAAATAGAACAAATAAGCTTGTGTATGGGACAAATTCTGGACCTTTGTCAGTGAGAGGTGGGTCTTTCAAACCACCTGAACTCCTCCTGGCTATGGGCCTGCTATTGTATAGCACATGCACAGCAAATAAATCAGTGTACATTCAACTCAATTTGAGTTTAACTTAACACTCCTTGGGTGTACATATGACTCCCTCCAAGTTGGAGTTAAAATAACACTGTCTAAAGTGTGGAATTTGTACATTACTTACAGAGTTCACTTTAACACTGTAAGTGTTTATTCTTACATTGAACTGGAGTGTTTGTTACCATTCAGTGTTAATATATTACCTTTTTTCCTATATTATCAATTGGTGTGTGACAAATAACTGGTCAAATATGTTGAAAATTTTTCATTAATATTTTCAGAAATAATTTCAATACATTCAATTCTTTGTATTTTAAAATGCAACAAGACATGTTTCAAGTTTATGTAAAAAAACACTGGTTTGATTACTGTTTGTCCAAAAGAACCCGTTCAAGTAAACAAAACTGGACTTCCAATCACTAGTGAAAAATACACTGAATATTGAGTTAAAAGTTACACACTGAAAAAAAAACTCTTAAATATACGCTCTTTCACACTCGTGGATTAAACTGTACTCCAGTTTTAACACTCAACAACACCAAAAACTACACACTGTATATTTAACACTGGAATTTTTGCTGTATGTCAACAGCCAACACAGTGCCAACCAGCCCAGCCGGGACTAGAACCACAACCAAGCTGTGTGGCAACAGTGCAAACCACTGAGCCAATGTGCTACCCTGTTGCTTTAATTTATTTTAATGAAAAAATGAAGTATTAATTATTTATTATTTTAAGTAAGTTTGATTGATGTAAGTAGCGATGACTAGAAAAGTTCATTTGATTCAACTAAAACATTTAAGGCAGCAAGAATTATTTAACAGTGTTGTCTGGACAGATATTGAATGCTGTTTGTATGTGTGTATGGCTCATAGGCTCAATAAGGAAAACAAATCCTATTTAAACATTTTAACAGCAGTCAAATCAGGCACTGTTTGTGACACCGTCGATAAGTGTGGCTATTAGAATAGATTAAACTTTTAGTGTCAAGATTAGTGTAATGATTACCTGTGAGTCACTGATGGCTAATGACCTCCACAAACACAAGAGGGCATTTCACTCCCATATACAATCCTGCTGCTTTTGTTTTCTATATGAGAGAGGTGAGAGAGGGGTGTGAATGAGTTCATAGTGGTCTGAAAATAATAAAATAAAAGATTACATGAATGCAAAATATGTGTGTATACTGTATACAGCTGGGAGAAAAGTAATTCACACTAATATTCCTGAGTAAAAAGAAAAGGTCATTTGTATCTTGCTCTGTGGACTTTTAATGACATTTCTTCATATTTTACAATAAACTGTTGCCATTAAAATGTCCATTTATATATTTGTAAAATAACAAAAAGATCTTATGTTCAAATATTTCTATTGTTTAGGCAACAATAGACCCTTTTCACATTTCCGGGTTTCTCAGTAGTGGAAGTCGTCATAGTTGGGTAAACTTAGAGCGCAGTGAATGGGAGAGTGCAACAACAAATTTTTGAAAAATCTTATTTGCTAAAGTAATAAAAGAAAAAACTCCATGATGGTGTTATAAAGACTTTCAGAAAAAGGAAAAAAAAAACTTGTGTGAGACAAGACGGCAGCTAGGGGAGAATAATGTCTAATTTACTGTCCTGTCCCATAGACGCTGCATTAGAAATGTCTCGCACAAGCTGTAATTTGAAGCAAATATGATATACTACATACATAAATACATATAAATGTTCAAAAGTTTTTTAAAAAATCAGAATATTAAAAACTTTCAAAGATTTAAGATTATGATTATCGTTAAACGCGTCATAACAGGCTTGTGAAAAGGGTCCATACCAATGTTTGATTCAATATTTGGAGGAATATCCTTGATTTTTAATCACAACAAATCAAACATTTGTTATCCACTGTCTTTTTTGTCAAGGAAAAAATTACTCCATGGTCTTGTGAAACAAACGATGATTGTTGTTGTTGTTGTTGTTTTGATGTAGTCTGTTTTTTGATGTTGTTGTTGTCATTATTTTATTCCAATAATTAACATTTTAAACCTCTAAAATGTAATACAGCTTGACATATCTTAAAAATGCAAGCCTACTGATTGTAACAACTCCTGACTAACTACATTTCCATCACTTCATCAGATCTAGAATCACTTTTAAAATACTTTAAAATGTTTACAGCAGGTTTCTATTTCTGAAATCATTCATTCATTCGTTTTCTTGTCGGCTTAGTCAATTTATTAATCCAGGGTCGCCACAGCGGAATGAACCGCCAACTTATCCAGCATTTGTTTTATGCAGCGGATGCCCTTCCAGCCACAACCCATCTCTGGGAAACATCCACACATTCTCATTCACTCACATACACTACGAACAATTTAGCTTACCCAATTCACCTGTACCGCATATCTTTGGACTGTGGGGGGAACCGGAGCACCCGGCCGGAGGAAACCCACGCATAACCACGGGGAGAACATGCAAACTCCACAGAAATGCCAACTGACCCAGCCGAGGCTCGAACCAGCAACCTTCTTGCTGTGGGGCGAATGTGCTGAAATCCTGGTTCTTATTTAAGCTCAGTTGTTGAGCTGTGAGAAATAGGTCTATCTTACATTTTCAAGTGTTTTCAAACGTTGCTCTTTCTTATTTTAATATATTTTAAGCCATCTTGTGACCCTTGGGTGCTCAGCTCCCTACCACTGAACTACAGTAGCCAGCAAATATAACAAACATTGGCTAATTAGTGTTGAAGACCAACTAACAAATTGGAAACAAAATATAATTAAGAGTACACAATTACATAATGAAATATAATTAAAGATTGACTAAAGGTGACTTGTTTGATGATTGTTTCCCCTCTTAAATTAGCCTTGTTTGTTGCCGAAGTAGTTTTCACCTCAGATCACAGAAAGGCTTGTGCGGTGAAACAGCTTTTCATCCGCTCCCTCCTTCACGGGTCCATAAAAACATGCGTTTCCGCTCAGTGATTTCTCATTGCAAAAACACAAATTTAGATATAAGTACAAAAAGGAGCTTTAAACCGCGCTGTCAACGGCGGAGATGAAAGGGAGTAAAGCGTCGGAAGCCTGTCAAACCGTTGACACTCCCGCGTTATCTGCACAGCGCGAGCTGCAGGAAGCGCGGGAAATGCGCGTCTGCTGACCGATTCGCGCCTCGCGCTCCCCTCCTTTCTGTCCTTTCTTCTGACAAGCAGTGGGAGAGAAAAGGGGGAACACAGAGGAGATGATGTGTTTTTCTTCTTTTTCTATTTCTAAGGCGAAATATGGATAATTTCTTGGAAACCCAAGACAAACAATGTGGTTTTGTGCAGCGCTGTGTGTCTGTACATTTTCTCTGAGGCCTTATCATTAAGGCTAATGTTGATTAACTTCTAACAGCTCTCTCTTTCTCTCACTCTCTCTTAAGCTGTGTGTGTTTGGAGTTTGGCAATACATTTCTCCTAATTAAACCAATGTCTTCCAAAGCTTTGTGCTTTTGTTGATAATTATGTGTTTTTTTGAAATAGCCAGCCCGACTGAAGTGTATGAAATATCTCCATACAGACAGGCTTTAAATGCTGCTATCTGCTCTTTCTTTCTCTGAATGGAATATGCACACAGCTGGCATATGCTGTAGACTGCTGGAGCGTGAAACCAACCTTTATAAAATGTTATATCACTGCACACATTTCTGGTACTTTTCACCTCAATAAATTTTCAATGGTCACATAAAGGTGCCGGCAGCACAGGTCATCTCCTGAATGACTGATTCAACGGGAAATGAGAGTGGAGCTTCCTTTTAATAACCCTTGTAGAACTTTTTGCTAAACCATGGAACAGGCAAACATGGACTAATTCATGCAAATTGAACAAATACATATGCATAACCATCACGTAAATATTAAACTACCATGCACAACTATAAAGTGTAACTATAAAAAAAATATGGTCTCTTAAACATTCACAATCTTGCTTTAAAAAAAAAGTGAAAAGGTTAAAATAATTATGATTTTTTTTTACAGAAGAAATTCACACTTTCATATGCCTTCTGGATAATTGAACTGTATGAAACTTTAACAGAACTGTAAATTGTAAAGTATTATCACATTTTTAACATTTATTTGATCTTAAAATCAATATAGTTACTCTAGTCTTACAGTTCCATCCTAGTGTTACATCCACCAAATTATTACACCTAAACATGAAGTTAAATACTTGGGTTGCATCTTGGATAGCAGTTTGACAGGTGTGACGATGGCTGTTGTAGTCCATTCAAAAAATCTTCTAAAACTAAATGTTCAGCAAGACAGACAGCACACTTAGATACACAACCTTTAAAAATACTGGCTGGTGCATTAGTGCAGCAATACTTTAACTATGCTGCAGCCTTTTGGAACAGTGGTAGTTCTAAAAAAATTTAGAAATTATTTGCAGACAGCCCAAAGAATTGTTTGGGCTAGTTGTGTAGAATTGTTATGAAAGTACCTGGCATAGTGAGTAGCACGTTCGCCTCAAAGCAAGAAGGTTGCTGGTTCGAGCCTCGGCTGGGTCAGTTGACATTTCTGTGTGGAGTTTGCATGTTTTCCCCGTGGTTGCGTAGGTTTCCTCCAGGTGCTCCAGTTTCCCCCAAACATGTGGTATAGGTGAATTGGGTAGGCTAAATTGTCCGTAGTGTATGAGTGTGTATGGATGTTTCCCAGAGATGGGTTGCAGCTGGAAGGGCATCCGCTGTGTAAAACATATGCTGCATAAGTTGGCAGTTCATTCTGCTGTGGCGACCCCAGATTAATAAAGGGACTAAGCCGAAAAGAAAATGAATAAATGAAATAAAAAGGTACCAAAATATTTTCTGTCATTCTACAAGAGCGAGTAGCAGGGACTTCTATCCTAGATTTAAGAGTGAAACAGGTTAGAATTTGAGAGTTTTTAGAAGGTAAATTAAAAGTGGTTGTTTTATGGTTGAAGTTGGGCGAGTTGCTGAGCTGATGATGTTTGCACTCCTTTTGTGTTTTGCTTAATTATTTTTTAAGAATATTGAGAACCACAATGGAATTAAGCCTGTGGCTTTATAGTGTATTTTAACCTTTTTTATCCGTTTTTAAATTATGTATGAATGAGTCTAACTGGACTTTATTTGACTAAAATTGTCAAATAAAAATAAATAAACAAACATTCTAATACAACTTCACAGACAAGATTGTTAGAACTGTAAAGTAAACCAACACAGGCTTGGCCAACATAACAGTTGATTTAGGATTGAAAACTATTATTAATATTGTTAATTTTGTTTTCTGCTTCAAAATGTAAACAAAAATATTATAAAATATGATTGTTTTAATAAAAAAACACGCATAAGAGACTTTTTGTAATTATTTGCACTTGTGTATCGTTGTACACAACATGACTGTAATGCATTTTTTTTTTTTTTTTTTGGCCTTTATTAGATAGGACAGTGTTGAGACAGGAAGCGAAGTTGGAGAGTGAGAAGGGGTAGGGTAGGGAAATGTCCTCGAGCCAGGATTCGAACTCGCGACGCCCTGACGTGCTGCTGCACCATATGTCGGCGTGCTAACCGCTAGGCTATTGCACCGACTGTAATGCATTTTTATCACCTTTATTAAAACAGTGCCACAATACATTTCTGGCAAGGAATGCTATCTTGGTGAGCGGTTTGAGAGTAAACATTTTTTAGGAAATCTAGGGTGAACTCAGGAGAATTCAGTTTTAAATACAATCTATTATAATAATGAAATATTAAACTCTCTTTTGTCCTTTCACTGCATGGCTGTATTCGTGTTAATGGCCTTGTTGTTTAAACTGGAAAAAAGTGTGGATGACATTAATCTTTCATTGCAAAAATGGTCGGTGCAGTTTGACTTTGTGGAATCCCTCTTGTAGACCGAGTGTTAATCACTTTTTTCTCTATCCTTTCCCCCTATCTCTCTCCATCCTTCTCTCTGTTGCCAAAGGTTTTAAAACTCATTACTATTTCCCGGATTAGAATTCAGAACTCAAACAATGGAGTTAATTACGACAGATGATTACGGCTGTGAGAGCTCTGGAGTTCTTAAGACATTAGTTGCCAGGGGGCTATTTTGTAGGAGCGTGCTGCAACTGAAACCACGCAGCTCAGCTAAAACTACTCTCAACTATTTATTTTTTTGTCAAAGCAGAAAAATATACATATTTAGCAATAGTGCATAATTAAAGATGGCATATTATTCACCGGGGTAACACTGGTTAGCACTGTCCCCTCACAGCAAGAAGGTCGCTGGTTCAAGTCCCGGCTAGACCAGTTGGCATTTTTGTGTGGAGTTTGCACGTTCTTCCAGTGTTGTTTCCAGTGTTGTTGTGTGGAGTTTCCAGTTGGCATTTTTGTGTGGAGTTTGCACGTTCTTCCAGTGTTGTTTCCAGTGTTGTTGTCCAGTGTTGTGGGTTTCCTCTGGGTGCTCCGGTTTCCCCCACAGTCCAAAGACACGAGCTATAGGTGAATTGAATAAACTAAATTGGCTGTATGTGTGTGAATGAGTGTTTATGGACGTTTTCCAGTACTGGGTTGCAGCTCGAAGGGCATCCACTGTGTAAAACATATGCTGGGTACGTTGGCCGTTCATTCCGCTATGGCGACCTCGATGAATAAAGGGACTGAGCCGAAGAAAAATTGATAAATTAATATTATTCACCACAAGGAAAGAAATTTGGAGACACAAGCTAACATAGGATGGTTGTTGGTGTCCGATGGGTTGGTCTGAGTATTTTTGATCTGTATTTCACACACAACTGTCCTTAGATTTAAAGCGAATCGTCCAAAACAGAGAACATATTCCGTGAGAAACAGTTTTAGGCGAAATGATGCCACTAGTTTGAGCTTGTTATAACTATATAAAACTACTTCCAGTCATGAATAATAGCATCTCTAAATGCACAACATGTCAAAACTTGAAGCAGATGCGCTACAGCAGCAGAAAGGTGAGGCAAAAATTACATCAGGCTCACCAAAAGTGTACAGTAGAAGACTGCACTGTAAAAATATCTGTAAATTAACAGTTTCCATATTTTGTGATTCATGTTTTCTGTTTTTTCACGTCTGTTAATGGCATTATGGGATGTTGATCTCTGCTCTGTTGACTTTTTGATTTTGAAAATTTAACTCTACAGTTTAACAAAGTGACTTTTATTGACATTTTAGTAGTTCGAAATAATATAATGTTCTTTATTAGAATTAATATATAGAGAAATTGACACGATCACCAGCGATCTAACAGCCAGGGATCGCTGGTAAACACACACACACACAGGGGCGCCGCTAGCAATTTTGGGCCCCATGAAAAAATATGATGGGCCCCCTACTACCAAGCTAGCTATCCTCTTGGTCTGCAATGTAGTTATACTGACCTATGCATTTTATTATTGATTTTGTCCATTACTTATCAGTATTTAGTAAGAGAACGGCCATGACTGTAGCTAGCAGATGATTTATTGTTCAAATGTAAATGTAGTACAAAAACAGGAACAGTAATCAAATATTCACTGAAATGTTTACAGTTCTAAACACACAAAACACCTATGTGTAACTATTTAAATAACTGTACTGCAATAGTGTCTCATACAATGTGCAATACACCTTGGTTGAGGATTTTGCAAGCAAGAAGGCCAGGCGTTTGGCACTTGGAATTTAAATTACTGGCAGGTTAATCAACAGATCTTTAATAACAGAAACAGAAGTTTATTTATGTTGTGTTTATTTGGTTTGCAGTGTGCTGGATTTTGCACTCTGTTATTATAAATATGTATTAGAAATAAGTAATGGTCAGTTTAAACAAAAGAACATTTCTTATTTGTGTATCTCATTGTAATATAATTTTGTGTCTTATTGGTTTAGTGTATAGTGTGTAATTTGGGATGCAGCTAATGAAATAAATGACCAAAATACTAAATAATACCAGCATGAGTATAACCGCATTCACCATCGGGAGGCGCTGTTTACCTGACGATTGCCCTCAAGCATCTCTCTTCCCGCTACTGACAGACTGAACCATGCAGTGAAAGGGGGGGTGGGGGGGTTGGTGCAATTTGACAGTGACCGATGTGACAGACACGAGGAGCAGATATAAGGCGTATTTTAGTTATTTCTAATAAATTGTTTTACTTGTAATTTAGAGATACATTAATAATTACATTATAGTACTGTTATTAATTATAAAGCAGATCTCTGTGGGCCCCCTAGAGAGCACGGGCCCTTAGAATCGTCCTAACTTTCCCCCCCTTAGCGGCGCCCCTGCACACACACATCTCATGAACTACAAATCTGCTTGTAAACTGACTACAAATCCAGTCATGCAACACACACACACACACTCCTGCTCCAAGTCACTATTGATTGCACACACACCACCGGAGGATTGTCAAGGACTGATTACACACACTATTTAAGCAGCACACACTCACTCTAGTCGCTGAGTCTTGTTAACTGTAAGTGACATTATAACGCGGTTTCCTCTGTCTAGTCTTGCCGTGTTTTGATCCTCGCCTTGCTTGTTTATTTATCCCTGACTGCTACCTGCCTTGTTGACCCTCTGCCTGTACTTCGACTACGAGTCTGGATTCCTGTATACACCTGTTTGCACCTGTGTTGTCCACTGCTTTACTGACTTCACAAATAAATCTGCGATTGGATCCTCACCTCCGTTGTCAGTGTCACTCCCCGTGTTACAGAAATGAGTCTGTAAAATAACAGAAAATGTACTGGCAGCTTATTACAAGGATTTTGTACTGTAATATACAACACCATTCCAATCAATATCACTTTAAACTATTAAAAATGTCAACAAAAGTAATTTTTTCTAAATTTTCAAGTTTTATAGTTGCTGGAAGAAAGGATTTAATCTTCAGTGTTTGAACTTTCAGCAGTAAAATTTAAACATCAAAAGTCAACAGAGCAGAGATCAACATCCCATAATGCAATTCAGAATTCAAAGCTGTATAATAAACAGAAAACATGAATCACAAAATATGGAAACTGTTAATTAACAGATATTTTTACAGTGCAGTCTCCTACTGTACACTTTTGGTGAGCCTGTAGGAATTGTTGGCATCAGAATCAGTTGGCATTTCTGTGTGGAGTTTGCATGTTCTCCCCATGTTGGCATGGGTTTCCTCCGGGTGCTTTGGTTTCACCCACAAGTCCAAAGACATGTGTATGTGTGTGAATGAGAGTGTAAGGGTGTTTCCAAGCGATGGGTTGCAGCTGGAAGGGCATCCACTGTGTAAAACATATGCTGGATAAGGCGGTTCATTTCGCTGTGGCGACTCCAGATTAAGAAAAGGGGCTAAGCGGAAAGGAAAATGAATGAATGAATGAACTACAGAATGTTACGTTTTCAGATGCATGCACAAATGTATTCTATTAGCTGCTGCATGAGCTTGGTTTGTGGCCCCAAGCACTAAACACTCGTAGCTTGATAGTCAGAGTCAGTGTTGACATTAACAAAAATGGCACTGATGCTCACTTTAAAAAATATCTGTTAATTAACAGTTTTCGTATTTCGTGATTCACAAGTGTTTTCCGTTTATTTAGAGTTGTGAATTGCATTATGGGACCTTGATTTCTACTCAATCGACCTTTTAAGTTGAAAATTCAACTCTACAATTGAACAAAGTGGCTTTTATTGACATTTTAGTAGTTTAAAATAACAGAATGTCTAAGAAATAATATATAGAGAGAAACAAGTCTGTAAAATAACAGAAAATCTACTGGCAGTTTATTAGAAAGTGTTTGTCGCGTAATATACAACACCAACCCAGACAATATATCACTTTAAACTATTAAAGATGTTAATAAAAGTCACTTTTTTAAACTTTTAGGGTTATAAAAAGTTGTTGGTTGTTGGAAGAAAGATCAATGTCCTATGATGCACTTCAAAAGCAGAAATAAACAGGAAAAAATAAAAACATGAATCACAAAATATGAAAAATTGCTAATTTAGAATTTTTTTTTTTACAGTGTGAGCTACATTTTTTATTTGCAAGGCTACTTTTTGCCCATACTTTGAGTTATATTTAGAACAGATACTTTTACTTACTACTCTTTCCACCACTGCATAAGTAGGCATATTCAGATGCTGGATGTGTCTGCCTGCACACTCCTACAAAGTCAAAATTCTCTGTTTGATGCAGCTGTTCGGTCTGATGAAACTGGCCGATAGCTGTTTCCAAGTAAGTGAACATCAGTGCTTTAACATAAACCTGACAAAAATGCAGAGAAATGACAATTATGGCAAACTTTCAAACTATTATTGATGCAGTAACAACATTCATGCTGGAAAATGTGATCAAGCATCTTCCCCGTCAGTCTCTAGACTAGCAGAACATGTGCCGACTTCCTGACAGGGAATTTCTGTCTCATAATTGGGGAAGCCAGAGGGGTAAACTCAACAGAGACACCACAGAAACATCATAGAGTTGTTTCTCGTTACTCTCTTCCTTCTTTTTCCTCTCTCTCATTGGCTCTCCTTCTCTTTTATGTCTCTTACTTCATTTATTATTTTTAATTCATGGAAAAGAAAAAGAAAACTGGTAGATATGCTTGGAAAAATAATCTGTTCAAAATCTAGTGATGTTTTAAGCATTTTGGTGCCTGTATATTTTGTACTTCCAGTATGTATGTCATTGAAGTTAGCATGAAATAACAATTGGGATGTTTAAGTTTAAATGTGAGGTATATCAAATGACAAACATTTAGGAGGGGGGTAAATTTTTGTCAAAAGGGAATTGGTTTACTTAAGTTTACTATTGATTGATCTCATGTGAATGACAGGTAAGTTATTTTAAATTATGGTTATGAGGACACATTAAAAAATAATTATGTGTACAGATAAATGTATATAATAAACATTGTAATATTCTAAACAAATATATACAGCAGGGACTCGTTTTGTTTTTTTTTTTGTTTTTTTTGCTGAGAATAATATTTCTAAAGGAGCTGTTGACATGGTGCTGAACCAGATTTTGGTAAAAACGCAAACAATACAAACATAAAAATAAAACAAACAAAACAAACCAAATCTGAAAAATGAATTATGTGCTATAAAAAATGAAATGACACAAGGAGAAACTACTGAATACTGAAACATATTTAATAACATATTTTTTTTGGTGATGGCAGCTTCTCTAGCCTCTCTATATGGCGATTTAAGCCACATGCATTGCTCATGGTTTTTAACAGGCTTCAACAGATTGTAAAAAACCTTGATGGTTCTGTGGGTTTCGTCTGTTAAATCCAACGCTAACTTAAACCCAACTTTTTTAAATTAGTGGCTAATTCGTATGATCTAATTCGTGCAATTTAGTATGATTTGCTCATCACCTGATGACGGTTGGGTTTAGGGGTGGGGTAGAGTTGGGTGCCACGCTTCCTTTTTAAAATCGTACATTTTTGTATGATTGAACTCGTACGAATTTGTACGAATTAGCCACTAAACTGACAAAACGTAAAATAGTTACATTTTCTTGTGCGATCAGGCTGATTAAATCTGATCTTTATTTTGTATTTTCTATTGAATTCAAGTCAGGTGATTGGCTGAGTCATTCTACAGCTTGATTTTCATTCTCTGAAAGCATTTGAGAGTTTTCTTGACTGTGTTTTGGATAAATGTCATGCTGAAATTTCCACTCTTGTTTCATCTTCATCGTCCTGCTACTGTAGAAGTTGGACTGAAGCAGCTAATATTAATTTACAATGATGACAAACAGAGGGTTGCTGAAAAACTTCTGAGAGATTTCAGCTTTCACTTCCTTTCTACACCTCCCATTCTTCTTGTATTCAATATACATTTTCCCTGTGTAGTTTTATTTTATTACACATAACTTCATTTGTAAACTAATTAGATTTGTTTTCTTTGCATATATGGATTTCTTTGGTTGATAGCAACATCCAGGAAAAAAAAATGTCAAAAGTCAACGGCATCATTAGAAATATGTTTTACATGTACATATGGTGACATGTTCAACACTTTTTTTCCCTGTTGCACATTTGGATTCATGGTGAATTTAATAAAATGCCTTCGATGCAATATAAATAGCTTTAGATAACAGCATCTGGCAAATGCATACAATTATAAATGATTTACATGCATACATTTACAATAATTAAATGTTCGTATAACTTATTATATTCTGAATTATTTACCAATATTTATGTTTTACAGTATTTTGTTATCTTTCTTAAATCTTTTACATTTGTGATGAAACAGAAGTATAGAGACAAACATTTATTATGGTCTCCACAGAAGTGTAACAATTAATGAAAATATTTAGGGCAGAGACATATTGGTTATTCATTAAATGCTGTCTAGATTTTAAGAAGAGATCATGGATATTGTGGGCTTCATTCATTCATTTTCCTTTGGGTTAGTACCTTTATTTATCAGGGGTTGCCACAGAGGAATGAACCGCCAACTTATCCAGCATATGTTTTAGGCAGTTTTGGGAAACACCCATACACATTTATTCACACACATACTGTACAACAGCCAATTTAGTTTATTCCATTCACCTATACTGCATGTCTTTGGACTGAGGGGGAAACCGGAGCACCCAAGGAAACCCAAACGAACACGGGGAGAACATGCAAACTCCACACAGAAATGCCAACTGACACAGCCGGGACTCAATCCAGCAACCTTCTTGCTGTGAGCCAACAGTGCTAACCACTGAGCCACCGTGTTGCCAAGGCTTCAAGACGTGTGAATAAACTGAACAAATGTTTTGAGAAAATGGCATTAGAGAAAATTTCATTGTGCGTTATGATATTCTGGAAAAAATATTAGAAATATTAAAAATATTAACCAACCAAATTAACAATACTATTACTACTATTAATAATACAAATACATATGCTTCCATGAATTCAAATGTCATGTTTTTTTGTGAACAACTGTTTTTAATATTTCAGTTTTTGTTTAATATAGAAAGGATACAGCATATGACAAATTCCCACCCAGGTAGACTTGTTCTATAATTTATTCATTCGTTTTCACTTCGGCTTAGTCCCTTTATTAATCTGGAGTCGCCACAGCAGAATGAACCGCCAACTTATCCAGCATATGTTTTGTGCAGCGGATGCCCTTCCAGCTCCAACCCATCACTGGGAAACATCCATACACACTCATTCACACGCATACACTACAAAATCACCCATTTACCTATACCACAAGTCTTTGGACTTGTGAGGGAAACCGAAGCACCCAAAGGAAACCGCTGTGAACACGGGGAGAACATGCAAACTCCACACAGAAATGCCAACTGACCCAGCCAAGGCTCGAACCAGCGACCTTCTTGCTGTGAGGAGATTGTGCTACCCACTGCACCACCGTGACGCGCTTCTTCTATAATAACAGAAGTTAAAAAGATTGCTGTAAAAAAGAAAATTAATAACATTAAACCAAATAAAGAGTAGAAGTTCAGTACAAATAGATAACTATTACACCATGAGATACATAAAGTGCTGTGCATACAGTATAAACAGTTCAAATGTATATTAGAAGGAAGAAATGATTTGACAATATCAAAAGCTATTATCCAGGACTTAACAGATTTTGACTGAGCTCCATGTATGCACGCTGTTAAAAGTTCCATACAAATAATGTCCAGCAAAGGATAGGCCCCATTGACGTCTACTCATTATATGAGGAGGGATCCAAATACAAATGTCATGTTGGCTTTAAAAATGTTTAATTAAAAAATGATTTTTGTATGCTATGAAAAAGAGTATTTGTCACAGTTAACAAATATTTTTGCCAAGCTTATTGTAACTCAAAGTAGCCTTTGAACTTGTTTATACAAAAGCTCTGTTGATTTTATTCAATATAATGATTTGTATGCAGGGCTGTTGAACATGTAATCCAGATCTACATTTTACCACTGACACTGAATTATAAAAAGGCTTTTATTAGACGTTCGTCTGCGTTTGATAATAGAATATTTTTCCACACAAATACCAGTTCATCCACTCTCATCTTTTTCATTTAGTTGATAATCCTCTTACTTTCCAACATTGATAGTGCCATGCAGCAGGTCACAGGGCATTGAGACTCAGGTTTTGTCATGGTAATGAAGCAAGTGAGACAGCTTTTAATTCACAGACGATGAGCTCAGATATTTTAACACAAATAATAGCATTTTTTTTTTCTTAAACCATTCAAATCGGCAAGTCACTTTTACATCTGTTATTATTTCCATGAAGTATATCTCCCCTGGCTTAAAGGAACTGCCTTTCATTTTTCATTGAGTGAAAGCCCGGATTTGTTGAGGATCATTACCATTACAACGGCCCCTGCAAAAATACTGTTATCTTCTCCAGAGATATCAAACGATGATATGTATTGGCATCTCATTCACTCTCACAGACATGATACTGATCAGCGAGAATATGCTAATGATGGGAAATATAAATTTAGGTTAAGCTGGGAAAGAGGGATTGAATAGTCATGATTTGACATTATACATGTGTTAAAAGATTTTGATTTCATCATAAAAATACCAATAAAATGCTGTAAAGATACTTAGATTACCTTTTAACTTTAGTGTACTTAGATTGCGTTGTGTGTTATGTGATAAACTACTGATGAAATGCATTATTTTTATGATCTTTTATGTATGTAATTATGTTCATTAATTTTCCTTTGGGGGCGACACGGTGGTGCATTAGGTAGTGCTGTCACCTCACAGCAAGAAGGTCGCTGGTTCAATCCTCGGCTGGGTCAGTTGGCATTTCTGTGTGGAGTTTGCATGTTCTCCCTGTGGTTGCGTGGGTTTCCTCCGGGTGCTCCAGTTTTCCCCACAAGTCCAAAGACGTGGTATAGGTGAATTGGGTAAGCTAAATTGTCCGTAGTGTATGTGTGTAAATGAGAATGTGTGGATGTTTACACACTAGTGTGAATGTTAAACACACTAGTGTAAACGGGGCCTAAGCCGACAAGAAAATGAAAGAATGAATGAATGAATTTTCCTTCGGCATAGTCCAGGGGTGTCCAAACTCAGTCCTGGAGGGCCGGTGTCCAAATCAAACACACATGAACCAGCTAATCAAGCGCTTTCTTGATATACTAGAAACTTCTTGGCAGGTGTGTTGAAGAAAGTTGGAGATAAACTCTCCAAGAAACCGTCCCGCCAGGACCGAATTTGGACACCCCTGGCATTGTCCCTGTATTCATACGGGGTCGCCACAGCAGAATGAACCGCCAACTTATCCAGCATGTGTTTTAAGCAGCTTCCACTTCCAGCTGAAACCCAGTACTGGGAAATATCCATACACACTATGGCCAATTTAGTTTCTACAATTCCCCTATAGCGCATGTCTGGACAGTGGGGAACTGGAGCACCAAAATGTTTGTGTTTAACTCACACGAACACAGGGAGAACATGCAAACCCCACACAGAAATGACCCAGTCGGGACTCGAACCAGCGACCTTCTTGCTGTAAGGCGAAAGTGTTAACCACTGAGCCACCGTGTCGCCCCGTAAATAATATGTATAATCTAATTATATCTTCCTCGCTTTATGGTAACTGCTAGCACTTTTGACTGTATAAGCTACTTTGCAATGCATCATAAAATGTACTACTGTATTAATCCCAGTCTTACCTAAGTAATGGCAGCAAACCTAATTAAAAACATAACCATGATAGTTAGAACATCAGTCGTGGAAAATCTAACACGATTTTAGTGTGCGCTGCTAACTAACTGTGCTTATTAGAACAGATGGTTTGAGAGGAAGTTCTGTGCGCATGCGCAGTGCGCCTGCCTAGAGCTGAAGCGCAGGCAGCGCTATGAGAGACCGAGAGAGAAAAACACCCCTTATCTGTAGAGAAAGGCTCAAAAGTTCACTCGTTTCGCACAAAATTCTTTCTGCGACTCACTCAGGTCACATATCGCACCGTGTTTCTATGTCTGTGATGCGGAGTGTCTGAGAGGTTTGTAAAATTATTTCTTTCTTGCATTTTGAACACCGCTTTGCGCACTGACACAAAGACAGATGCTTACTCGATCTGCACTATTATGTGTTGCTTTGGGACAAACAAATCAGATCCGTGCGGGGTTTAGTAGAAGGATCTTTCGTTGTTTCGGCCGTTAAGCAACGTTGTTGGCTCGGCTTTGTTATGGTTCTGTCTCTTGTTTGGGCCGTGCGTGAAATGTAGGCCAGACGAGACGAGCCTTGCTTGGCTAACTTGGTTTCCTCGACTCCTTTTCTCTTCGTTTTCCGCATCAGTCGCACAACGAGCGGGTTTAGCGGTATGGCGACAAGTGTTCGGCGTTCACATGTGTGTATAAAGTTGTTTGAACGCGGTTAGAAACACGGGTATCGATTTATAACAGAAACTTGGGGCGGATGGGAATGATTTCGTAGCGCATTACAGCGATGTCCGATTCACGAACGAATCATTTCTTTTGAGTCGAATCTTTTCAGTGAATTCGGATCGCATATAACTAGTGCCAGATATGTTCGCTACTATCGACTCGTTTCTAGCGGTTCGCAACAGCTCACGAACACCGAACATATTAAAGGGGCAGTTCGCGCACAAAACGAAATGTGCTGTTTATGTACTTGTCCCTGTGCTATTCAACATGTAGGTAACTTCTTTCTTAAGTACAACATTAAAGGTTTTTAGCTGAATTCGTTGTCCTTGGTGTTTGCTAAAAACAAGTTAATGACTACCAGTACTTTGAGACTTAAATTAAACATACAGACAACACAAAACTAATACATGTGGGCCACAGGTGTTATTTTTGTATTGTCTGTGTACGTTTAGGGCTTCTGGTGAGTCTTAAGAAGTGAATCCATCAGGTGCAAGATGCTGAACACTATTACATTTATGACATTATTACCTGAAATCCTTAGTGTTGACATCGACTGCATTCAGATGCCTGTCACTGACACAAACTCCAATGCAAACGGATGCTGTTTGTTTACCATGGGGATGGTTTGTTGTATTGTTAATCATATTGATACGTGTGGTTGTCCTTGATGCTTCAGCCTGTGTTAAAAAAATTGTAAGCAATTTCTTGTATGTGTTTGCGCCCACACGTCAATGCGTCAGGAAGCTTGTGCTTCAGACTGTTGTGAACGATCAGGACTAATTGCAGAGGCTATGGATTAAGCTAATGATGTTGCAAATATTGTTCAGTTGTGTTTCATTTAACCCCAGTGTGTCATCATAAGGAACAGATATTATTTTTGTTTTTTACTCTAAAAAGTGCAGGCGACCCTTTACTTGAGTTTATGGTTCATCATGATTTCAGCTAAAAACAAATCCATTGGTGGTTAAATGAAGGGGGACAAAAGTAAATTATGTTAAAGTAAATTTTCAGAATGAAGTGAACCATGCCTTTACATTTTACAACGGTAATCGATATTTGAAGTGGATCAAAAAAGTTTTTCAAAATCTACCATTCAAGACAAGAACGGGTGTTGTTCAATAGGTTTAGAACAACTTTAATAAAATGTTTTGATTCACCTTAAATGTCGATAGCTATGTAGCTGTTGCTATTCGCCTTTAAATTGTACTAAACTTGTTGTCATTAACTTTAGACCTTTATTCTTGAAAAAAACAGCTGTAATTTTTTTGCAACCTTGCATTGTCGTTTTTTTTATATAAAGGACTCAGTGGTTAGCGCTGTCTCCTTATGGCAAGAAGGTCGCTGGATTGAGTAATTCTTGGCATTTCTGTGTGAAGTTTGCATGTTCTCCCTGTTTTGGCATGGGTTTTCTCCAGGTGCTCTGGTTTCCCTCACAGTCAGTGTTGCCAGATTGGGCGTTTGATTTTGTGGGTAAAAAACATAGGCGAGTTGACAAATTGGGCAGTTTTGAACCATAAATTTTATAAGCAACTTATTTAACAACACATAATTGTGTGCTCCTACTCCATCCTTTTAATAGTGACCAGTGCATAGCGCAAATCGTGTGGGCCGACCCGCAAGAGGAGGTGAAGGAAAGTCTGACTCTCCAGACAAATCTGACTCCCCTTTGCGTGCATGCACATCACACAGTACCTGCAGGTAAACTCAGAGCAGTTTATCATGACACTTTAATCGATCTTTTTTTCCCTGCAATTATAAGCAAGAACAAATATAGAAGCGTTGTCTGATTGACAAGCAGCACCCGATAATGTTCAATAAAAGAATTTAAAATGCCATATGGGATGAATTCATACCCCATTTCGAAAGTAAAACATACTCTTAATAGGTAGTGTAATCTACACACCATTAAGTGCGTGGGTGTAAGTGTGTGGGTGAGGGGGCAGTGTTTCGATGTGATCTGGTTATGTTGTGGTTCTGTGACTACTGGCGTTGGTTGCTGTATGGTTAAAAATTCACTTATTCTTTTTCTTTTCAGCTTAGTCCTTTTATTAATCGGGGTCACCACAACGGAATGAACCGCCAACCTATCAGCACTTGTTCTATGCAGCGTATACCCTTCCAGCTGCCACACAACACTGGGAAACACTCATACTCCTCTGCATTCACACACACACTACAGCCAATTTAGTTTATTCAATTCACCTATACTGCATGTCTTTGGAAACCGGAGCACCTAGAGGAAACTCATGTGAACACGTGGAGAACATGCAAACTCCACACAGAAATGCCAACTGACCCAGCCAGGGCTCATGGTTAAAATTATGACAGTAAAAGTAACCCGGGTAATTTCGAAAATAATTTTGAAAATAAATAAAATGTTAATCTGATATTTTGGGCATTTTTTTGTGCGTTTGGGTGGGTGTTGGACAGCTTTTGGGCTGGAGTAAGTCTGCTATATCTGGCCACATGGCCCACAATCTAAAGACATGCGCTGTAGGTGAATTGAACAAACTAAATTGGCCATAGTGTATGTGTGTGTAAATAACCGTGAGAGAGTATGGGTGTTTTCCAGTACTCTGTTGCAGCTGGATGGGTATCCGATGTGTAAAACATATGACAGAATAGTTGGCGATTCATTGCTCTGTGGTGACCCCTGATGAATGAGGGACTGAGCCGAAGGAAAACAAACGAACGAATGAATAAAGGACTTTTGAGAAAGTTCCTATACCTCAACTTAATGGTGTGTGTGTGTGTGTGTGTTATCTTCATGTTTCACAGTTGGCTTGTGTTTGTTTCTGCGCCGTTTCACTTTTCAAATGACAGAACGTTCCCAAACACATCTTGTTTTTTTTCCGCGTTTAGTTCTAGATCATCTTGTTCACCTCCCTGAAATCTTTGATGTCCGTATCAGCATTCTGATGTCAGTAGTCTAAGAGAAACACGGGTTGCAGAGCAGTCGGGACAGAACTTGACGCTGTGCCAGTGTAGATGTGGTTTTTAAAATGCAGTTCTCCCTGCCAGGGTTCATTGAGTCTGCTGAGAGTGGCATCCCACAGAAGCACCCTCATCTGCCAAGCTCTCCTCTCTGGAAGACTCGCAAAACTCCCACAAGTGAGATTCAGCATTCTTACTGAGGTCAGTGTGTGTGTGTGTATGCGTTTTCATATAGTCAGCTGGAGAGTTTAGATGAGTTTAATGAAAATATATAGATGAATGTTATTTGAAGCTCAATTGATTGTGTTTGTGGCATATTGTTGATTAATACAGTAAATAACTTATCTCATCAGTAGGCCCACAAAGAATCTGCACGTGCAGAAATCCGCAGTTTTAGCCCATTGAGTCTATGTATTTATTTGTGTAAATGGGTGTAGATTGTTTATTCAGTTTTTAAATTAATTTCTCTAATATTATTGTGATATTATAACAGTAATATTAAAATTTTCATATGATTCATTTACAATACAGTTTGTGCAGTAATATTTTCTGTCTTTTAGTAGATATACAAGAGACTTGCTTTATTTACCAAATAAAGGATTTAACTGGATTTGCATTGTAAACATTATATAAAAGTTAAAAAGGTATTTTTTTATTTAATGTATTAACTTTTTAATTATAATACTCCTAAAATGATTCTGCATTTCTTACAATATTCTCAACAGAAATAGCAAAAGTTGTCAGCAGATTGTGTCTGGCCCTCCTAATCAGCTATACAATTACAAGGACACTGTGTTTATAGGCTCAAGATGCAATATGTAGTGAAAAAAAAAAGACTTTCTGACCTTGTACGTCAGAAGGTATATTTTGTTTTGTAATGATGTCAGATTAATTCTGCACAAAAATCTGCAATACCTGGTTTCAAAAGATATCAAGAAATCACCTAAATGAAATCAGTTGGCTTTATTTTTGTATTGATTGATACCTGGTAATGTTCTTGCAACATGAAGTACTTGGGTAACTAATAAGTAACTGTTACGGAAAAAATCATTTTTCAACAAAGTAATGGACTACAAATATTTCTGTTTAAATCTTAGCATTTAGGTGTTGTATTTCTGTGTTTATGTAAAAAAAAAAACATTCAAGTGGTGTTGTATATTGTATATGAAATGAATGCAAAAGAAAATGGTTAGATTCTAACTATAGTCTATATGTGTGTGTGCTTGAGTATGTGAGCAATTCCAGCGTTACGGATGTGACATTTGCAGTAAAAATTCGAAACATAAATGCACAAAAAAGGTACTGTATATGTTAACACTATATTGAAGCATCTGTTTATTTTTTCCAAAACAACTATACACAGAGTTATGGCATAAGAAAAATATCAATCTGTAAACTATTTTTATACTTTAAATAAGGAAAATAAACATGCGTTATGGATGTGAAAAAAAAGTCTGGGAGTTTGCAGCATACAACATACTTTGTAGAAATTCTGTGAATTAAACTGCACAACCCAAAAGAAATAATGCTAATCTAAAGGATAAGAGTTGGCTCTCTATAGAACAAACATGATTTATTTTATTTTATTTGACTTTTTTGCCTTTATGTGGAAAAAGTGTCATTATGGATGTGAAACTTTTCTGTTATGGAAAACAGCCACTTGTGTGACTTTGGTAAATGAAACATAATTGTTTGAAAACACTGACCAAGACATTTTTGAGTATTTCTACAGTACTATAAAATACAAGAATTCACAAAAACAATTAAAGGGTTTCACTATTTTGGTGACAACTTAATTTTTTTATGGCAAGGTTGACATTTGCATGGAATTGCTCATATATACTGTATGTACAGTATATGCATGTATGTGTGTGTATAGACTATAGTTAGAATTTAACCATTTTCTTTTGCATTCTTTCAAAGTAGTATCCAATTCTTTGACACAATTTTCTACAAATTAGCTCTGTTTGGTGTAAACATACTCTACTGGTATTCATAGACAACCCAGGAAGTCTGAGAAGCACTATCTCTCTTTTTTTTTTT
>CAIGQQ010020246.1:3342818-3365771 GCA_903798035.1 Danio albolineatus | reverse complement strand
GGACGCACTGATAGACAGACCGATAGATGGACAGATAGCTAGACGGAAAGACAAACGGATAGATAGATAGATAGATAGACAGACAGACAGATGGACAGACACATAGATAGATGAACGGATGGATGGACAGATGGACGGACAGACCGATAGATGGACAGACGGATGGACTGATAGCTAGACGGACGGACGGATAGATATACGGATCAATAAACAGACCAATAGATGGACAGATAGATGGATAAATAAATGTATAGATGGACAGATGCATAGATGGACAGATTGATGGATAGATGGACAAATGAATGGACTGATAGCTAACTAGACAGATGGTTGGATGGACGGATGGATGGATGGATGGATGGACGGATAGATGAACAAATAGATAGAAAGACAGATAGATAGACAGGTGGATGGACGGATAGATTGACGGATGGATAGATGGACAGATAGAGGCAGATGAATAAACTGATGGATGGGTAGACAGATAGATAGATGGACGGTTAGATATATGGATAGAGAGAATATGATCTAGCTTTGGTTTTCTTCTGTATCTGATGTCTGTTTTCTCCCTCTTGTTCAGTGTCTGTGTAGATGTGGTGAGTGTTTCAGTGGTGTGTTTAGTACTGTAGCTGTTCTATGATGTTTGACTCTATTTCTTCATTTCAAAAACTATTGTTTTACACGCTGTTTTGTTTTTGTCTGTAGGTGTTTGCGAGTGAACCCAAAGGGTCTGGATGATGAGAGTAAAGATTACCTCTCTCTGTATTTACTGCTTGTCAGCTGCCCAAAAAGCGAAGTAAGAGCAAAGTTCAAGTTTTCTTTACTGAACGCCAAAAGAGAAGAAACTAAAGCCATGGGTAAGACACTTCAGGACATTCAGACAACTGACTTTGGTTATATGGAAAAGCCTTTTAATCACATCCACGCATCAATTCTCAGAAAGCCAAAGAGCCTACCGCTTCGTCCAGGGAAAGGACTGGGGCTTCAAGAAGTTCATCAGGAGAGACTTCTTGCTGGATGAAGCAAACGGACTTCTTCCTGATGACAAGCTCACTCTGTTCTGTGAGGTAATGGATCGTTTCATCTAAACTTGGGCTGTTTACACTAGTGTGTTTTTGTTTTAAAATGCTCAACTTTTTGCGATGGATATGCCTGGCGTCCACGCTACGTAGTTTTTGACCATCAAACATGGAGTCATTCGGAAAAGCAGATGTTTTAGCTTGAGCTGCTTTTCAGTTGCTTTCCACATTCTCTCCCTCTGAGTGTTTGTTTATTTCACTAATTTGTCAAGCCCCTCTCATATGACCGTTAGATAGGTTTTTCATTTTAGTGAGACACCTCAAGTTCAAAGAAACGTCCTGTATGCTCAAAGAGAGCTCGTCCTGTAGGTTTTCTCATTTTAAAATACCACAGCTTTTGTTTTTACTGAATACACAAAGTAAAAACCCTTTAGTTTTGCATTATATCTTGCTCTTATCTGTATGATCGTAAATGACAGGGTTTTTTTTTGTCAAGTTACGTTTGCGTTGTAATGAGAAGCCGTGATCGCACCTGCATACAAGATATCATAGCAGCACTAACTTAATGACAGAATGAGACAAACACACATGCATAACAGGAAAGATCACACTATGCAGTTCAGTTGGTCAGTGGTACAGTGTGTGTCGGTGGCCAAATGATGATATTTAACTTTTTACATACATTTAGTACTTCAAGACACCCTGGAGTACTTTTTTTTTTTTTTTTTTGAGATTTTAACAGATTTGTGTGTGTTGAGCATCAGTTAAGACAGCATTAGCACCTGTCAGCTTTAATTGTGGGGAAAACTGGATCGTTTTGAGCTTTTGTCTGCTAATTTCATCTTTCGTATTTAAAATAATTTTTGGGGGCAGGATCAAAATCAGTGACGTAGTGCAAATCTGCTAGTGGAGTGATGACGCGTCACTTTCTCATTATTATTCATAGCGGAGTTTTCTTATCCTATGAGAAGACCCTGTTTCTTAATTATTCATGAGAATATGTGCTTTCCGAAGGCAAGGCAGACCTGCCAAGCTGTGAGACCCAATAACTGGTTGAGACCGCACACGGCACAGGTCGTATGTGTTTGTTGCATGTTTTTCCCTGTGATGCTGTCAGAGCTGATACAGCAAAGCTGTTGGTTTGCAGAAAACATTTTTGTGGAGACAGCTGTACAAGAATTGGAGAATGGTGGACTTTGTCTTTTATCAGTTGAGTTCGTTACCATTCAGTCACATCGCCTATATCCGTGCTGCAGTGTTCACATGTTTAAATCCTCCAGATTACAGACAGGGCTAATGGTTGAAACAGACAGGGAAGCAGATATGCTGCCCTGCTATCCACTGTGTCTGCTTTCAGACCCAGGGATTGAGGAGGAGAGAAGCCCTCCTCATTTATAGTGTCTATATAAACATGATTATCTTTATAATGATGTAACAAATTGTGGTTATGTGTATATGAAATAACAAACAACATGTAGCAGGAGATTAAATTACTATTTATTTTTTTGCATTTTAACTTTAACGATAAAATCATGGGTCTCCTCACGGTTTGTGTCTCATTTTGTGAGCCAACTGACAACAGGTGTTCACTCCCCTCTTTTTCCCCTGCACTGCCGACCACGGCCCAATTTCTGTTTAACGGAGAGATTTTTCTTTTTCAGCACATTTCTAAACATAATAGTTTTAATTACTCATTTATTTTATCTTTGTCATGATGACAGTGCATAATATTTTTCAAGATACTAGTATTTAGCTTAAAGTGACATTTAAAGGCTTAACTAGGTTAATTAAGTAGATTGGGGTAATTGGGCAATTTATTGTAGAATGATGGTTTGTTCTGTAGACAATTGGAAAAAAATGCTTAAGGGGACTAATAATTTTCACATTAAAAATGCTTTTAAAAGATTAAAAACTGCTTCTATTCTAGCCAAAATAAAACAAATAAGCCTTTGTCCAGAAGAAAAAAATATTTTAGGAAATACTGTGAAAAATCCCTTTGCTTTAAACATTATGTACAATTTAGTTCTATTATTATATAGTGACTAATATTTTATGGTTTTAGCTTGTTTTGTTCTGAATACGGGTAACATTTAAAGGCGTTTAAATGTCAACTTAAACGTGACACTTTTATCACAATTAAATAGTCGCTTTTGACACCCCTTCATAGTGTGTGTTTTACTCAATTTTTGTGTATAGGCCACAAGTTTTTACTCTACATTTATAGCAGTTTTTCAGCCATGTGTGGATTGGAGGTGTTTTCTGAAAGTCTGTGGACCTCTCAGGATCGTGTTCATTTTCGAATACTGTGATCAAATGAAAGCGCACTAGTGTAAACGTACCCTCAAAAGTTTTGCTTGCTGACTTGTTTGTTTAGGTGAGTGTGGTTCAGGACTCTGTGAACATCTCTGGCCAGTCGAACACAAACATGCTGAAAGTTCCCGAGTGCCAGCTATCAGATGATCTGGGCAATCTGTGGGAAGGCTCCAGGTTCACTGACTGCAGTCTGTTTGTAGGAGGACAAGAGTTCAAAGCGCACAAATCCATCCTGGCAGGTGAGTTCAGTCACCGACAGATGCTCGGGGCCCACAGATTTTGCCTCTAAAAAGACAAGCTGCACAGACAACAATGGAGAACGTTCAGTCAGATGATAATGAGGCACATGATGAATTTGGCTGTACTTTACACACGCATGATTCACTCCAAACTGATGATTCATGTTTGCTTTCACAGCGAGGTCACCAGTGTTCAATGCCATGTTTGAACACAAAATGGAGGAGAGTAAAAAAGTGAGTGAGAAGATACAGTTTATTTCTCCATTCTTTACTCTATTCTATTACTTTACTATTATTATTACTGTTTACTACATGATGTATATATGTATGTATGCATGTATTTGTGTGTATATATATATGTATATGCATATATATGTGTGTATAAATAATATAACATAAACTACATTTATATCAAATGTTTATTTAATAAACAATATTAATATATTTTTGAATACATTTGACATGTTTATTTTATTTTAAACTATTGTCTTAAGCTAAATAACTCCATATATACATGCACATTTTTCCATATACATTTTAAAGAGAGAGTTCACCCAAAAAATCCAATATGCTCACAATTCCTCACCCTCAAGTGGTTCCAAACCTTTATTAGTTTCCTAAGGGGTGTTAGTGAGACCAGCAGGGGGCGCTCAACCTGCGGTCTGTGTAGGTCCTAATGCCCCTGTATGTTGATGGAGACTCTATACTGCTCAGTGAGCGCCGTCTTTCGGATAAGAGGTTAAACCGAGGCCCTGACTCTGGTCGTTAAAAATCCCAGGATGTCCTTTGAAAAAGAGTAGGGGTTTAACCCCAGCATTCTGTCCAAATTTGGCCATTGGCCTCTGTCCATCATGGTCTCCTAACCATCCCCATATCATAATTGGCTTCGCCTGTCTCCTCTCCACCAATAAGCTGGTGTGTGGTGTGTGTGGTCTGGCGCAGTATGGCTTCCATCGCATCATCTAGGTGGATGCTGCACAATGGTAGTGGATGAGGAGATCTATTGTTGTTGTTGTTGTTGTTGTTGTTGTTATTACTATTATTATTATTATTATTCATTCATTCATTTTCTTTTCGGCTTAGTCCCTTTATTATTCCGGGGTCGCCACAGTGGAATGAACCGCCAACTTATCCAACATTTGTTTTACGCAGCAGATGCGCTTCCAGGCACAACCCATCTCTGGGAAACATCCATACATTCTCATTCACACACATACACTACGGACAATTTAGCTTACCCAATTCGCCTGTACTGCATGTCTTTAGACTGTGGGGGAAACCGGAGCACCTGGAGGAAACCCACGCAAACACGGGGAGAACATGCTAACTGAAATGCCAACTGACCCAGCCAAGGCTCGAACCAGCGACCTTCTTGCTGTGAGGCGACAGCACTACCTACTGCGCCACCGTGTCGCCCCCATTATTATTATTATTATTATTTTTAGTATGATTATTCTGTTGTGCACAAAGATATTTTGAACTATAGACATCCATAATAGGAAAAATAAATTCTATGGTAGTCAATGATTATCACTTTCAAACATTCTTCCAAATATCTCCTTTTATGTTCATCAAAAGAAAAAACTTTAATATTTGGGTGAACTAACCCTTTAAATAACTAAAATGACTTTTATTTTCATGATTTTCCTTTAAGCGATCTGTAACATCACTAAGCTGCAGTTAATACTGTCATATTTTCTACCATTTTAAATCTTATTATTATTTTTTTTAATTCCTGTCAATATACACATAATCTTCTCCACCCTTTTGCAGAACCGTGTAGACATCAGTGACGTGGAGCCGGATGTATTTCGGGAAATGATGGTATTTATTTACACTGGTAAAGCTCCCAACCTGGAGAAAATGGCCGACAACCTGTTAGCTGCCGCAGACAAGGTTAGTGACTCTGAAGAGCTGCGGTTTTCTTCTTGTTTCTGCTGTCTGTGGTTGATCTGTAGTGTATTGTGTGTGTGTGTGTGATTTCAGTACGCTCTGGAGAGACTGAAGGTGTTGTGTG
Organism: Danio albolineatus; assembly: GCA_903798035.1. Classification (NCBI taxonomy): domain Eukaryota; kingdom Metazoa; phylum Chordata; class Actinopteri; order Cypriniformes; family Danionidae; genus Danio; species Danio albolineatus. The sequence continues at coordinate 3,360,183 of CAIGQQ010020246.1, read as the reverse complement.
AGGAGGCTCTGTGTAACAGTCTGTCTGTGGAGAACGTGGCTGACGTCCTCATTCTGGCGGATCTGCACAGCGCAGAGCAGCTCAAAGCACAAGCCATAGACTTCATCAACCGGCAAGTACACACTCATGCTCACACAATCTGAAATTTTTTTTAAAATTAAAACTAAAAACTAAAAACAATCTTTTGTTCGCTAGGGCTGGGCCAAAACATGCGATTTTGTAAATGAAACCAAACATGTTTTGTGTATTCCTGAATATATGATGTTGACAATCAACAGATTTTTCAATATGGTTTATTTGCAAACATATGGATGTGCAACACTGTTTATATTCACTACAGCAGCAAAGAAACATGGGTGAATGCAAAGAGAGAAGAAGTCAGTCACTTCTAAAGTGTTCAAACACAGTATCTATGAATGATGTCTTAAACTGACAGCAGCATAAAAATACACTGTGGTCACTATTACTGTTAAAGGTCTAAAGACAAGACGGACAGACAGACAGAGAATATATATAGACAGACAGACGGACAGATAGATGATAAATGTTTAAATATTGCTCTATTTAATGCAAACAAAACAGATGCTTTGGCAAACGTGTAATATCTCTCGTGCCAATAAAGCAAATTTGAATTTGAGTAAACAGATGATAGACATACACTACCTGACAGAAGTCTTGTCGCCTATCCAAGTGTTAGGAACAACAAATAATAACTTGACTTCTAGTTGATCATTTGGTATCAGAAGTGGCTTATACGAAAGGCAAAGGCCTCTAGATTACACTGATTTCACCAAAATAAAATATCATGTCTTGATTTATAATTATTTAATTAGGACAGTAAGGTCTGACTTTGCTTAGACAAAACTCTTGTCACTTAACAGAAATAATGTACAGTATAGAATATAAAGTCATGGTGCAGTGGAAAAAGAATTAATATTATGTATGACTCCCATGAACTTGGAGGACTGCATCCATACATCTCTGTAATGACTCAAATAGCTTATTAATAATAATAAAGTCATCTGGAAAGGCAAAGAAAGCGTTCTTGCAGGACTCCCAGAGTTCATCAAGATTTTTTGGATTCATCTTCAATGCCTCCTCCTCCATCTTAACCCAGACATGCTCAATAATGGTCTGGTAACTGGGCTGGCCAATACTGGAGCACCTTGACTTTCTTTGCTTTAAGGAACTTTGATGTGAAGGCTGAAGTATGAGAAGGAGCGCTATCCTGCTGAAGAATTTGCCCTCTCCTGTTTCTAATGGGCAGCACAAATATCTTGATACCTCAGGCTGTTGATGTTGCCATCCACTCTGTAGATCTCTCGCACAACCCCATACTGAATGTAACCCCAAACCATGATTTTTCCTTCACCAAACTTGACTGATTTCTGTCAGAGTCTTGTGTCCACGTGGGTTCCTATAGGTCTTCTGCAGTATTTGTGATGATTGGGATGCAGATCAACAGATGATTCATCAGAAAAAATCTACCTTCTGCCTCTTTTCCAAATGATCAACTAGAAGTCATGTTAATATTTGTTGCTCTTACAACTGAGATCGATGACAAGACTTTTGTCAGGAAGTGTAGAAAGATAATTAAAAATAGACACAGACCAACAGATGGATAGAATCAAATATAAATGGTGACATCTGAATGGTGCACAGGGCCTCACGGTGGTGCAGTGGGTAGCACAATCGCCTCACAGCAAGAAGGTCACGGATTCGAGCCTCGGCTGGGTCAGTTGGCATTTCTGTGTGCAGTTTGCATGTTCTCCCCTGTGGTCGTGTGGGTTTCCTCCGGGTGCTCCGGTTTCCCCCACAAGTCCAAAGACGTGGTATAGGTGAATTGGGTAAGCTAAATTGGCCATAGTGTATGAGTGTGTATGGGTGTTTCCCAGTGATGGGTTGCAGCTGGAAGGGCATCTGCTACGTAAAACATATGTTGGATAAGTTGGCGGTTCATTCTGCTGTGGTGACCCCAGATTAAAAAAGGGACTAAGCCGAAAAGAAAATGAATGAATGGTGCACTTTACTGTGCACATATTTACCGGTGTAATGACTGGTCTATGTAAAATTGTGATATGCGTCTATGTGCTATGGGCCTGTGATATTTATCCTATATGATATTTTATTAGTTTTTTATGACATGTAATAGAGATGTATAAAGATATGGCTATGTTTGGTCAGCAATGCACACCATAAAATGATTGGTGCATGATTATGGAATATAGTGCAGACATGTATTATAAAAGATAATCAGGGTCAGTGTTATATTGATATTGAGGTTGAAGGGTAAAAGAACTGTTTGAAGTGACCTTAACTGAGTTAGACTGTAATATGAACACAAACACACTCCTCTTGAACTAAAAACAGGGTTTCTGGCAGCAGCAGTACATGTTCATTTAACCAGGAGAACAGGTCTTGAAGTGCAAACACTCTTACTTGTGATTTATTTGCGGGACAGTTGACTGGCCGATGAATGTTCTGATGGTGACGGCTGTAGTTGCAGTGCATGTTGGGATATCTGTGTAACGTTTGCTCTGCTCTCTCCTCAGATGCAGTGTTCTTCGACAGCTCGGCTGTAAAGATGGCAAGAACTGGAATAGCAAGTACGTGTGCCAACCTGCTACCATCTCCCACAGTCCTCTGCAAATAAGAGTCATGTCTGCATTTAACAGGAACTCTAGTTCTCATAGTAATTCTGTGAAGCTGCATGAGTCATGGTGCAGTTTTGTGGATAGTTTATTTATTTAAAAAAAATTTTGTGCATGATCCTTTATTATTATTAATAAAATAAATACTATTATTATTAATATTATACTATATTATATCATATTATGTTCCTTGTGTCTATGGCACAGCTTAAGGATTTTTTAAAATATATTTGTGCATGTTCCTTTTCATGCAAACTAAGTTTTATTATAGTTGTATATTATTAATAAAGAAGTAGTAATAATAATAATTATTATGTTTGAAAGAAACATACGTGTATTGTATTATATATTTTATTACTATATCTTTTATTGTTTTATATTATAATCTATGCGTCTATGGCACAGCATCAGGATGTTTTTAAATATATTTGTGCATATTTACCCTTTTTATGCAAGCAAAGTTTTATTATTTTATATTAGTAAAATAAATATTATTAATAATGATAATACTATTATTATCTTTGAAAAAACATACATGCATTGTATTGTATTATAATCCATGCATCTATGGCACAGCTTGAGGATTTTATTTTTTAATATATCTGTGCATGTTACTTTTATGCTAACAAAATTTTGTTATTAATTTTGTTACATGTGTTTTCTTTCAAAGATAATATTATTTTATTATAAATTATATTATACTGTATTGTATTATGTCATTATATTATAACCCATGCGCCTATGGCACAGCTTGAGGATCCTTTTTTTTAATATATTTGCAAATTTACCTTTTTTATGCAAGCAAAATTATTGGAATTTTATATTATTAATAAAATTATTATTATCTTTGAAAGAAAACATACATGTATTTTATTATATTATAATCCATGCGTCTATGGCACAGCTTGAGGAATTTCAAAATATTTATTTGTGCAAATTTACCTTTCTTATGCAAAGTTTTATTATTATTATTTTAGATTTAGATATTATTATTATTATATTTGAAAGAAAATATGTATTTTATTTTATTATAATCCATGCATCTAGCACAGCTGGAGTTTTTTTTTGTTTTTAAAATATATTTGTGCATGTTCCTTTATGCAAACACAATTTTATTATTAATATTTTAGATTTTTAATAAAATAATACTTATTATCACTATTATTATTATTATCTTTGAAAAAATGCATGTATTGTATCGTGTTATATTTTATTATTAGATAATTTATTGTTTTATAATCTATGCGTCCATCACAGCTTCAGGATTTTCTTTTTCTAAATATATCTGCAAAATGTACCTTTTTATTTGCAAGCAGTTTTATTATTATGTTATATTATTAAGAATAATATTTATTTTATTATTACTGTTATTATCTTTTAAAGAAAACATACATGCATTTTACTTAATTATAATCCATGTATCTATGGCACAGATCTTTTTTTTAAATACATGAATCATTTATTTTTATTTTACAACCACGCATTTTTATATTATGAATGTCAATATTATTGTTTTTAGATGTCTTTTAGTCAATTAGAAATATATAATTTATATTTATTTTATATGTGCGTGCGTGCGTGCGTGCGTGCGTGCGTGCGTGCGTGTGTGTGTGTGTTTCTTTACCTACCCACTCGCCCACTTAGTTACTTACCTATTTCTGCTAAAGCTGCATTATCAGCATCATTGTGTTCGTCCTCGGTGTCACAATCATTTGTAAGTCTTTGTGCTGAAACGCTAGTAAACTGTTGATTTGCACCATTACTATGCAGAATGTGTGATATTTATTTTGATAAACGTCCTGCCACAGATCCAGCAGATAAAGCTTAATCCCCGATTATTTTCCCTCATTTCGTCAGTGTGACCAGTGTCATGTCATTTACACGTGGTAACCTTGAGCCTTGTTTTTGTTTGTTCTCTCTTTTCGACAGTCACGCCGCAGACATAATGGAAACGGCAGGTTGGAAAGCCATGATTCAATCCCATCCTCACTTAGTAGCCGAGGCGTTTCGCGCTCTGGCTTCAGCCCAGTGCACTCCATTCGGCCTGCCTCGAAAACGGCTAAAACAGTCCTGACCTCCGTCCTCACAGACTGCTTACAAACCAAACGCATGAGGAGGCAAAAACAACCCCTTCTTCCCCTCCGTTTTCACTCGCTCGTCGCCCCTTCCAGAGACACGATGGAGGAGCTCGTTCAATCCGAAGAAATGGACTTCGCTATAATGTTTACTACGAGTGGCATCGGAGAAAAGGCCTTAAAGGATCTGCCTGCTGCGACCGATCCCAGACCTGTCTGGATTGCACTAGCTCCCACATAATGCAGTAGTTTTAACATGGTGGTGTTTAGGACCTTGTGCGTTACGTGTTGTCGAGGAGGGTGAAGGTTTGCGCTCGCCCTTTTTGTGAACTCATGGTCTGATTTCTTTCACAAAACACTCACTAGTCGCAAAGCCACGCACACGCATCGAGTGCAGAGACACTGACACTTTTAAAGTGATGACGTTGTCGGCAGAATGTCGCTTTGTATGTTTATCGTCATTAAAAACAACAGAGTAAGTATTAACTGAGGTCGTGCTGTCGGATGCTTGGTGAAATCGAGTATTACATGGAGGAAAAAATAAAAAGATGTCGATATTTTGCACCAACTTATACTATTGGTAAATATGAAGATTTGTTTACCGTGCTGTTTACAGAAATTGTTTCCCTTTTTTTCGCACAAGAGTTAGTTCGGACTTTTAGTTGGACTTATTTTCCATGGTTTAACGTACTCTGTGATCTGAAGAGTTCTTTGTGTTTGGGGGACGGAAAAAAATGTATTGTGGTTCAAAAGAACTTTGATTTATTGCTTTGGAAATAAAACTGGTGAAAACTAACAAAGTGTGTATTTTTTTGTGTGCACACTTTATAAGTATTAACAAGCATTTTTTTTCTCCGAAGTGGTTTGTTGCTAAAATAATACGCAGTTAATAATAAAAGCGCGTTAATTATTTTCTCAACAAGTACTATTTCAAGTTTTGATAGTAATATTTAAAGTCCACGTGTGGCAGAATTTCCCAAGAATTTTTTCAGCATGCTGATGTACTTACAACTGAGTATGGGGGACGGAGATTTCGTTTTGTGTGTCATTCACTCATAGCAAACTAATGGTGAAGCGGTGTGGTTAAGAATATTGTGGGTGAAGCATCAAACTGACGTCAACTCAAGACTTAAAAGATTACCAAAATAAATGGTTATTTTCAGTGAATTAGCTTTTAATCCACTGAAACGGGGTTAGTTGTTCACCTAAAGAATAACATGTTTGCTAAAAAAATAAACATTGTAAATTTAGGTTTCGTTACTGTGAGGGTGCTCCGGTTTCCTCCAAAGATATGCGCTGTAAGTGAATTAAATAAGCTAAATTGGCCATAGTGAACGCAAGAGTCTTTGGATGTTTCCCAGTATTAAGTTGCAGCTGAAAGGGAATTGTTGGTGATTCATCACGCTGTGGCGACCTCTGATAAATAAGGGTCTTTTCTTTTTTCCACCAGCAGGATCTCAATTTTTGACAGAATTGGGGGGAGGGGGGCATTTTGTTTTTTGTTTTCTTGCCAATGATATATAATGTAAGCAGCGCTTTATGTACATCTCCAAAAGACACTAAGACGTTGTGAACGCTCCACATTTTCTTTAGCTTCAAAAGTCATTCAAATGAACTTTTAAAAATCTTTCCTTTTAGTCTTTAAACATCTGGAGACGACTTAAGCCCAGATCAAAGCCAGCGAGCAGCAAATCCTCAAACGCTCTGTTCATCAAACCATGAGATTACACAGACTCGCAGCGACATTATATGTGCATATTTCACATCAGAGTCTGCACGTATGATCAGACCTTCTCAAATGAAACGAGTCTTCCTGCAGATGAGATGTTTCCTTTTTTTTCAGAATTTACAGAGGTTAAACTGTAAAACTGGCGGATCCATAATCAGATTCGCCAGAGGAATACTGAGGCTTTTAAGAAGATTTTGTAACAAACGGGCCAGATTTGACTTTGTTTGTCTGAAGCACAAGTTCTCTTTGTTCACAGCATCTGGGAGAGGATTTCTAAAGTTGGGAAGCCACAAATCTGCCGACACTCTTTGGAGTCAATGAGAGAATACACAAGGGAGCATTCTGGAAACTCAAACCTCATCTCTCTCTCTCTTTTTTTTTAATAACCGAAACAAAATACAAAAGAACCGAGGACACAGTGGAGCACATCATGGCTTTAACATCAATCTTAGTTACTGACACCATTTCTGTAAAACAAAAACACGTTGGCATGAAAAGGAGAGCGTCACAAACGGCTGAAATACAAGATGATGATTATTATTATTTCTGTTTTTAAATCCCAGTTTATGTTGATTTTTTCGGGATTGTTTAAAACTTCACACTTATGACATCACACAAGTGTCACTGAGAAAGGGTCACTGTGGAAACGCACTGATCAGTGTAGCACACCAATCAGTCTTCAGGAAATCAACTTAGGTTAGTTCACCCAAAAATGAAATAATCACTGCCAAATGTTAAATGATGATGTCGTCACATTGTCAGAAATTTTGTTTGCAAAAGAAGGCCAGTTGTCTAGTTTCAATACCGTATAAATCTATAAAGCATTTTCACAGAGAAATCAAGCCAATTAGCTTGAATCTGTTTGTTTGAATTCAATTTAGAGATACGCAAAAAAAAAAAAAAAAACGTATACATTCTTTTTTAAAGGGCCAAGAAACCCCCCTTTCAGTACAAGTCTACCTCAGAATTCTTTTTTAAAAAAAATGCTTCGTAATGGGTGTAGACCGCCATGATCAGAGGGAGTGGGCGTGGCCGGCAGTGCAGGGGGAAACGAGGGGAGCGAGCCACTCTTAGTTGGCTCACAAAATGAGACACAAACCGTGAGAAGACCCGTGATTATAAAGTTTACAAAGTTAAAATGCAAAGAAATAAGCAGTAATTTAATGTCCTGCTTCATTTGTTATTCGTAATTTCATATACACACAACCACAATCTGTTACATCATCATAAAGATAATCGTGTTTATATAAAGACTATAAATGAGGAGGACTTCTCTCCTCCTGAGTCCCCGAGTCTGAATGCAGACACAAAGAATAGCAGGTCAGCACGTCTCTATGTCTATTTCGACCATTAGAATTTTAAACATAGGCGAACACAGCAGCACGGATATAGGTGATGTGTCTCAATGGTAACAAACTCAAAAGACAAAGTCCACCATTCTCCAATTCTCATACAGCTCTACCGACAAAAATGATTTCTGCAAACCAACAGCTTTGCTGTATCGGCTCTGGCAGCATCGCGGGGAAAAACATGCAACAAACCCTGTGGATCATGGAAACAAGCACATACGACCTGTGCCGTGTGCGGTCTCACCCAGTTACTGGGTCTCCCAGCTTGGCAGGTCTGCTTTGCCTTTGGAAAGCACGTGCTCTCATGAATAATTAGGAAGCAGGGTCTTCTCATAGGATTAAAAAAAAACTCCGCTATGAATAATAATGAGAAAGCGACGCGCCATCACTCCACCAGCAGATTCACGCTAAGTCACTGATTTTGACCCGCCAAAAAAATGATTTTAAAACCGGAAGATGAAATTAGCTGACAAAAGCTCAAAACGATCCAGTTTTCTCCACAATTAAAGCTGACAGGTGCTAACGCTGTCTTAACTGATGCTCAACACACACAAATCTGTTAAAATCTCAAAAAAGAAGTACTCCAAGGTGTCCTGAACCTTCAAATAAGTAAGTGCAAGGAATAGAAATAAGTATATTTGCCCTTAAACATTAGAAGTGATAATTACATTGTGTAAATTAATGTAATTTCAAATAAAATCGAGCCAAAGCAAAGTTCAAACTTTTCAAAAACATTTGGTTCTGTCAGGTTTAACTAAAATGAAGTAAAGGATGATCTTGCACGTATAGCTCTTATTTACATTCAATATAACATAATCCATCAAAGGCAAACAAAAGAAGCTGTTCTTGAAATGTATTTGAAGTGTATATACAAAAAAAAAGGAGGACTTGCTTTGGAAGGTCCTGTGTGACCAAAATGTTTGTTGACATTTGACATGCACTTAGAACTTTTTTTGCACAAGCTAAATAAGATCGCTAGTTTCTCAGCAAGTAATTCTTTTTGGGAAACACAAACAAGCTGAGGTTCTTGTTTGCCTTCTGATGGATCATTAACACCTTTACCTCTCATTTGTCTACGGTGATTAAATGGTGGTTGTGGCTTTGGGGCTCCGCCTACTTTAAAGCGATTCATCACTTCTGTTCTGCAAAGTCAAAACGAACACTGATAAACAAACACACAATAACATTTAATACTCTGGGGTTCTAACAAAGTGGAACTGAGTTTTTTCCATGTTCAGCTGCTTTCATTAATGCAAAATACTGCATAAAGTGCTTTATAAACGAAGAGACATAACTTGACATAGCTTAGTAGGGCCTAACTGCAGAGCTTGGGCAATCATCAATATTGCTACAGTTTCTAAACTTCTGTTTACTTGTTGCTGTCATTTTCTTACGCTGTCCTAAGAGAAAATGCATAGCACATAATTACATAATCATCAAAACGTAACTCTCAGCAGCATCAGGATGTTCGCATCACTCAGGTATTTAAAACTTCTTCACACACCCATCGGAAAATTTAACTAAAGTATATAATGGTCATTTCTCTGAAATAAATTAATTTAAAAAAATGAAACTATTAGAGCGACACGGTGGCTCAGTGATTAGCACTGTCGCCTCACAGCAAGTAGGTCGTTGGTTCAAGTCCCGGCTGGGTAAGTTGGCTTTTTGAATAAACTAAATTGGCCGAGTTCGTGTGTGAATAAGTGTTTTTGGATGTTTCCCCAGCACCGGGTTGCAGGTGGAAGGGCATCTGCTGTGTAAAACATATGCTGGATATGTTGGCGGTTCATTCCGCTGTGGCAACCCCTGATGAATAAAGAGACTAAGCCAAAGGAAAATGAATGAATGAATAACATGATTCAATTATTTCTTTCTTGGGTGAACTGTTCCTCTTACCAACTGTGGTTGCACTTTATTTTGCGGTTTGTGTACTAACAGTGTACTTGTGTAAGAAAGTACTGGGTTATACAAGGTAACTACACGTCTTACGGTTAGGTACATGGTCAAAGGGATAGTTCACCTTTAAATGAAACAACGTAATTCATACTCCCTCATGTGGTTTTAAAGTTTTATGGGTTTCTTTCTTCTATTAAACACAAAAGAAGATATTTTGAAGAATGATGGTAGCTGGCACGCATTGACTTCCATAGTAAATTTTTTTTCCCTACTATGGAAGTCAATGAGTAACAGCAACCAACATTCTTTAAAATATCTTCTTTTGTGTTTAATAGAAGAAAAACTATTTAAAATTACAAGTGAATGGTGATTTTTGGGGTGAACTATCCCTTTAAAGTTTAGTGCTAGGTATTCCCCATTTTATGCAATGACCATTACTATTACATGTGAAACATAACTGTAAGATAAAGTGCAACCTCAACCACCCTAAAAAGGACAAGTCAGGTTTGTTTGAAAGAGTAATTCCTCATCAGACCTTTCATTTATCTCATCCTTAATAAACAGGATGAGCAAACTACAGGACAGAGAGGCTGTAACAATGAAATGGCACCTCACATACCTCAACAAACCCAAACCAGGCTATATGCTATCCCACTGAGGTGTATGGAGTGTCACTGTGGTAGTTGTAGTCTGGACAGACCTTCTGTACGAGCTTATAGTCTGCACTGAAGAAGTCAATGTAGATGCAGATCACCTTGAAGGGCTTGGAGCACAGCCAGGACACGTGACTTTGGGTTTGCTCCTGGAAGCAAACCCTGTTGGGGAAGTCGCTGCAAACGGACGTCCTCTTGCTGCGGTCCGTCTTCTCGTATTCCACTCGACAGTTGAAGGCCTTATTGTCTTTGGGCACCTCAATGGTCTCCTGTTGAGTGATCTCAAAATCGACAGCCTTGGAAGGAGGGACCAGACTGACAGACACGTTCCCTAGACCGGTGGAATTGTGACGGAAATAGACACTGAAGGTCCCATTGCCGTGGTCGACAATTTTCCCAGTAATGAGAAGGTTGAGCTTGACAGTTTTGATGTTGGAATGGAAGTCGCCCCAGCCGAACATCTTCTTAAACTTGCCGGTTTTCACATAGGGACGACGTTTGGCCCTCGAGAGGGTTGCTTCGGTATCGCTGTGGTTGGATAGCCAAGCCCACAGATCCAGTGCCCCAGGGTCCGGAGCTGTTTCATGGTTTGGGCTGTTAGATTGGGACGTGTGGGAGAAAAGCCGCAGGGATTTGAGAATCTCAGAACGAGAGGCGTAAGGAGAAACACTTGCTTCTTTATCATTTTCTGCCCAACCCAGAGGAGCCACAGCAGCTCTGAGCTCCGCTCCACATGTCACCTTCAAAGACAAAACCACAGAGAGAAATGTTAACCCAAGTGCTGGAGGATGCTAATGTGTATTTTGAGAATAACGGAGATCCCGTTCAATACAGTGGACAAAAATAAAGGTTTTTCTTGGTCAGCCTGAGAAATTGGTCTATTTCCATAATGAAACCTATTAAGTGTATTGAAGGAACCATCCGATTTTCACCAAATAGAAAAAAAATCTTGAGTAAAAATATTATTACTTATTAAATAAAAAAGCAGTTATTTCTTATTAAAATTATTCAGCAGAAAATTTGTTTTTACTAAAAATAAATCATAAAACAATATAAAATACTAATTAGAAAATTACAACAGTGAGATCATTTCTTACATTTTCCACCCAAAATTAGAATAAACAATTAACAAATCTGATTAAAAATTAATAGAAAAAAAACTAAATGAGCAAACAAAGTAGCTGAACAAATACAGCACTATCATGAGCAGGAAAAAAGTAACGATGTAACATCTATATTAATTTCCTAGAACCCAGTCTATTTCCATATTGTAACCATTTTTAATTGTTGAATGTATTGAAGCCATCAGATTTTCAGCAAATGGGAGAAAAAGCTGAAAAAACACAAAATTTATTCACTCATTCATTTTCCTTTAGGCTTAGTCCCTTTATTAATCAGGGGTTGCCATAGTGGAACGGACCGCCAACTTATCCAGCATATGCTTTACACAGCGGATGCCCTTCCAGATGCAACCCAGTACTGTCTTATTATTAAAAAAGCATAAACAATAAAAAAATACTAATTACAAAATGACAATTCTGAAGTTCTTTTTTTTTTAAATGTAAAAATAGGATTTCCTAAAATCCAATATTAGAATAAACAAACAATTTACAAATTTAATTGAAAAAAAAAATCAATAGCAGAAATTAAACAAACAAATTAGTTGAACAAATAGAGTTCTGTCGTAAGTAGGAAAAAGTAAAAAACTTAATTATTATACCCAAATAAAAATTATAGTCACATACAAGTTCGATTCCCACCTCAAGGTCCTATTCCCATCCTTTCCCTCTGTCTGCTCCCCTCAATTTCCTGTCTATACTCTCTACTGTCCTATCCATTAAAACCCTGAAAAAATAATTATACATACTTTCACAGTATAATATATGCGCAATTTTTAATCTTAGGGTGGGGTCCCATGAGGAGTCCCACGTCTGTAGAACCTAAAAGATTTAAACCTATTAAAAAATATTCTTTTGATACCCTACAGTGTGAAATCAATTAACTTTCCCTTATAATGGGATTCCAACAGACATTAGTGATTAGAGTGTTTCATGTCCTTGAAATTTTGTACAAAGTTTGTACAAACATAAGATTGTCGAATACAATTCCTTAGGTTCTCAACCAGGGATTTACCAGTGTAGAAATCTGAGGACACTAAATAACACCTCAGGCATCTTTAAATAAAAATTAGTCGTTCAAAAATCCAAATCTCAAACATGCACTAATGATTTTATAACGACCTTACAGATTAAGATGTCCAGCGTTCACCTGCCTCTAGAGCCTAGACTGCAGCTCTGCACAAGAAATTCGGCCAGAGGACAAATGGTCACGTCCAACTGAGCCTGGTTTCTCAAGTTTTTTCCTTCATTTTCATCAATTGGTGAAGTTTGTTCCTCGCCACTGGCTTGCTTGGTTTGGGACTTGTGGAGCTGCGCATCGATGGATTTGCTCTTCAGTGTTTGGACTTTCAGCAGTGTAAAACCACACTAAACTGAACTTCAACACTGAAAACTGGATTGAAGCAGTTTCAGTGTACTAGAACATCCATGTTAAGCTGCTTTGACACAATCTACATTGTATAAAGCGCAATAGAAATTAAAAGATGAATTGAAGTAAACTTTCATTTTTAAATATTAAGGAATACCATAAACTGCTGGGCACATTTACACTTAGCACGCAAAACTCTACATGAATAATCTACTACAGTAGGACATGACTAAGATTACAGCTACAGTAGAATGTACTGTAGAAGAAATCAAAGGAGGTGCGTCGCTACATAAATAATCACAACATAAATAGGGAATGAGAAACTGAAAGCTGCATCAGACAGACTTGTTTTAAATGATGCAAACAGGATGTAACATCTCCAGAGTATGAAACCCTTCACTGCAATGGGAGATTACTACTGACACCATAAACGCTACAAACTTCCAATCTAAAACAGCGACACCCTCAAACAAACCCAGCAAAACTGTGTTAAAACACCCGTGACTCCTGCTAACAGTTTGAATGTGAAGTTTCATATTAGTTCTCCAAGCTATCAGTGTCACTGCTTTGTTTTGCAGGCCTGGTGAAAAATGAATGAACAGAAAACAGCGCAAAGGAGAGAGATAAGGGAGGAGCTGCCCTACTCTCCTTCTCTATCTCTCCATCTTTCAGAAAAAGGCTCAAAAGACGCTCACATATACTTTCAAAGGCATAATTTGATAGAATGAAAGCGTGTATACGTCCCAAAAGGCTGTTTAGTCCCCATCTCCCAGAGTCGATCTTTTCCGCTTTCTCCAGCATTTCTCATTTATTTTCAGAGATAAAGAACTCAAGAGGGCAGATATTTAGACGCCACAATTCAAAGCAGTTATGATGAATGAGAACTAAATCGTGCACTTTAATAAATACGAAATTTCTTATCAATATAGTGCAAATTCATGATACAATCGTAAACTAAAAACATCCTCAATAAAAATGCAGAGACGAGACATGCTTAATGTGTTAAAAATGTAAAGTAAAAAAATAAATAAATAAATCAAATTTTTAAAATAAACTAAAAAATAAACAATCAAAATTTCTTTTTAAAAATACACCTTTTTTTTACTTTCAAATTTATGAAATCAAGGACTTGATCTGAAGAAAATGTTTTATTAAAGTTCAAGGATGATGATAAATTGATTTTATTCAATAAGAACAAATAAAAAGCTAAAAATCTGGCTTAGTGATGGACATGAAAAGACAAGTCTCTTGAGAGAGGACTTAAGGCCATCGCACAGATTGTCATTTCATCTTAAACTAGTTTCTGGGCTTTAAAGCTTCGACTGAAAATCTGCATTGGCATTGGTGAAAGCAGTTTATATGCATTCAGATTAAGAAATAATAAAAATCACACACGTTTTGTCGTCCTTTGAGAAATAAGTAAAATTGATGGATTAAGAGGCCCTGAAGAAGCTGGATTATCAGAAGATTAATTGAGAAAGGAGACAAAAAGCTACGGCATATTTCAATATATGAATCACATACAAAAAGCAATTTAACATTTTATTCCATATCCATTTATTTTGTGTTTCCCTGGATTAGCTGGGTATGATATTGAGTATATTATTAAAATTTGTATTTATTTAGGTCTTGATAACATTTTTTTAAAATTTTAAATAACAATTGAGCTTTTTCCCAGAAAATTACAATTTGATCAGAATGACAAATGTTTTCATCCAAAAAACAAATATTGATTTCTTAAGGGTTCTAACGTTTTTCTTTTGTCTACAAATTAATATGAACACTCCTGAAAAAGGCAAATTAGATTTTTCTGTAGTTATTTCTTTTATATATAACATTTACTTATTTTTGTTGCATTTTTTATGATTTGCCAGACCATTTATTGTGAAACCATCAAAACAAACACAGCAACAGTCATATAAATTCAATTTAGCTGAAATAATTGAAATAACAGTCATACCATGTGTAAGCAGAGCATTAGCAGGGCAGAGTAGCACTGGCACATCTTCATGTATTTTTATAAGTCCAGCTCAATGTTAGTAAAGATCAGGTCCACTTGTGGCTTGGTCTTGTATCAGTATGCCTAAAAACACAAAACCTGTCATACTCATCAACATTAAGAATAAACAACAAATCAATGCATCAATATAGTGCAAACTCCCTAACAATAACTTTAGACATTCCTCACATTTGAGTCCTACTGAAAAACTGAAAATATTTAATAAAGTATTAATTTTATTAGCTATATAATAAGTTGACTTATTTAAGCGGGTTTTAAGAATTTAATTTCTAAATTGAATTTTTATTTTATTTTTTAAATCCTGTAATGTGAATTATAATCTATATTATTACAAATAAAACATACTCTCAAATCAAATTAGGTCATAAAACATGTTTTCAAAATACAAGCATGTTGTTTAAAATTTTAAATTAAGCCTGACACCTCCATCACAGCACACAATTACAAGTATACAAAGCACAATTAATGAAACATCAATTTTTCAGATAAGATTTGCAGTGTTTCATTAATTAAATACACTCAGCAGCATGTTACAAAATGAATCACTAAACATACAGAAAATTATGCTTAGTATTTTAAAAAGTAATTAGTTTTATTACTCACCCTTCTACAGTAGAGTTGGAGCCATGCATTTCTGTGCATTGAACATCCTTACAGTGAGCACAGAGCGAGACTGAAACCCAGCGAAGCCGAACATCGCTCCTGGACAGTCCGAACTCAAAGTGACCAGCAATGAAAACTTCTTTGCATTTGATTAAAACAATATAATCTTCTTCTTTACTCAGCGTGGCTCATGTCCAGCTGCATTAAATCCTCTTAGCTCTGCTCATCTGGGCTGCGCGCCTTTTCTCTGCAACACTCACATATCCTAACGCGATTATGTGTGGATGTGATTGTCTATCCGAAAGAAAAACAAATAATAAAACTGCTCTCTAAGCAGTCCCCTGGGTGAAAGTCCAGCTTTGCTGCATCCTCGCTCTCTATTGCTAAACTGATGTTGTGTGATGGATCAGTGCGCTTTTAGGTTGTGACAGAGGAGTCACTGAGCCCAACCCCTCAACATCAGCACCAATAACAGCACACATCATCACACTTTACAGATTTTTATGTGTATGTAAAACTGTATGAACCCAGCAAGTGTAAAGAAGCACTTTGTTGGTTCGTAAAACAGAAGGTGAATTTGCCTTGTGGGCAGAGTTCGTTTCCTGTTAGGAGACTGCAAGAATAAAACGTTTTATGCATTGGATATGAAACATGTTTGATGCGAGTATTATATTTAAAAATCTAGAATTAAATAAGGGGAATAAAACAGAGGATTTTTCTAGGTGACTTAAATTGGAAAATTAAACTAAATGTTTTTGTATATACACCTGCGAGTCCTGGTTATAAAAAGCAATGAACATTAAACGCAGATTTAAAATATCAATATTCTATAAACCGCTATTGCACTATGAAAAAAAAAAGAATATACAAAAACACCAAGAATGTAAAAGGTAACATAAAAATATTCAATTATTGTTCTGCCAAACAAATGCTATAGTGATTTGCATATGTTTATAACAATCAAAACGAACAGTAATTTTTAAAAACACATATAAAATGTGTAAAATGCTAGTTAAATCTAATCTTTCACATGCACTAGTTTAGTTAGTTTACTCAACACCTATTACAAAAATATTCTGAACGGAAACATTTTTCCCATTATTTAAAATATAAAGTAAAAAATTACAAAAACACATTTGCATATGCACTGTAAAACAATTCTTGTCGACTTAAATTTATAAGTTGAATCAAATCAACTTTGCTAGTCAGCGCAACTTAAATCAATTAAACTTTGTATGACCTGATGAACTTGTAGCATAAAAATATTTGTTTAACAAAACAGCACACTAAATGCAAGTCTCTACTATAATGTTTCAAATAACCCTTTGGTAACATTACATTAAGAAGTAATATTCAGTGTAAGCTATATTTTGCAAAAGATAAAACATATCTTTCTGACACATTAAAATATTGTGCTTCTTTTTTCTTGTCTTCTTTTTTCTTTAATCTTTGATGATGATTAAAAACTTGTTGCTGACAAATGGGAAAAAGCAAGTGGATTGAAAGATAGTGGCCATGCTTAAAATTATAACAATTAATGAGTAATAATGAATAAATCATAAGTATTTTGGGCTAGTGATGCTTAAATAGTATTTTAATATGCAATTAAGTGATTGTTGGTCAGAATATGCCTGAGAAAACTTTTCAGTATACTGAATGGTAATTCAGTGGATTTCTTTGGTTTATCATAAAATAAATAGATGAATTAACAGTTGTCCAATATAGGAAACAAAACTGAATCACTCAAATTACTGAAATTAATCATCAATATTCATATAAAACTATTGTGTGATAAAATACTTTTGGTTGATTCACTTGAAAGATAAAAGAAACACATTTCAATTTTTGGTTTAATCTGATAAAACTAGTGGAAATATATATATATATATATATATATTGTTT
>CAIGQQ010020246.1:3308632-3336258 GCA_903798035.1 Danio albolineatus | reverse complement strand
ATCTATCTATCTATCTATCTATCTATCTATCTATCTATCTATCTATCGAGAGAGAGAGAGAGAGAGAGAGAGAGAGAGAGAGAGAGAGAGACCGAGAGAGAGAGAGATATCTGCATTTTATATCTTTTATATCTTTTAATTTTTCCTTTTCATTGTAATTTTAATTTTTGTTAATGTAATTAATCAACATGTTCATGTTAAGGTAACATCATTAATTTAAAAAAATGTATTAGTAAATGAGATTAACATTAACTGTAAACTATATTATAAGTATATTCATAATTTCCCAATTACTATTTAATCTGATGTTGGACAATAAACTTAAGTGGGATGTACTGTACGTACTGACTATAAAAGGAAAAAGCTTCAACAGAGAATGTACTTCTTTAAGAAACTATTGTCTTTTAATGTTGACACCAAATTGTTGATCATGTGTTACAGTGCTTTTATCGAAAGTATTGCAACATTCTGTGCTATCTGTTGGTATGGAAATACTTCTGAGGCCTGGAAGAGGTCACTGGGGAAGGCAGTAACAAACAGCCAGTAAGTTGTTGGAAATAAAACTAAAGAGCATTGATAGTATATTCAAAGGAGTATTAAAAGAGGCTATCATGATAGTCAATGATGAGAGACATCCTTTTATGATAAAGGTCACCTTCAAATTGTTACCATCAGGTCGTCAATATTGTGTTCTCAGATGTGTAAGAAATAGAACAAAATTATAATGTATACCTCAAACACTTAAGTTTTTTTAATTCCTCCACTCTAGACAGGATATTTATTTAGAGTAGGGGTACCATGGTACTTTAGGTTTTTAAGTGATTTATTTATATAAATGCCAAATTGTGAAATGTCAGATGTCTCTCTGTGTGTAGATTGCAAATTAAATTTCCCTACAGGGACAAATAAAGTTAACTAACTAAATAACTAATCATTATTATAAAAAAATAAATAACTGAATAATTAAATATAAATCCACACCATTAGCCAGTCATTTATTTCTATAATTATTTTTAATGTATTCGTTTGAGGTCATACAAACGCTTAATGGAGGCTAATACAGTACTTTCCTTAGTAATTCCCCATGAACGTAATGCAAAACAACAGAACAAACTGAAACTAAAAATGATGAGAGTCACATTTCTATGGTCAGTGTCCTGAAGAAAATATCAAAAGCCTGCGTGATCTTTAAAATTCACTTGTTGAAACTTGCAACACAACATAAAACATGTTTCCCTGACAAAATGATTTATAGTCCATCTGATTAATTAAAGAAAAATGACTGGGTCATCATTTAGTGCTCTAATTCTCAAGTTGTTGTTTTTTCTTCTGATGAACACAAAGAAATTTTTAAAAGAGTTTGTGAACCAAAATGTTGACGTTCATACTAAGTAAATGATGAACTGTTTGGTTACCAACACTTTACAAAATGTCATGAAGTAATATGACAGAATGTTAATTTTTGGGTGAACTATGCTTTTAACTAATCCTTCTCAAATGGATAAAAACGTATATTTTCATGAAACACTGATTTAAATGCATGATTTGCCAGGTTTCCTGAGCAAAACATCACAAGCTAGAATTGCACATGCTTGGTTTTACCACAATCTTGCATGTCTACATGCAATAAAACAGATTATGAGTTCATTTTTCACAATTATCAAAGGCATTACATTTTGTATTGTATTGTATCTTTGAATTTGAAGCACCAGCTAAATATCACAATAACAGCTATAAGATAATGTTAGATTGAAAACAAGTCTCAAACTTTATCAGCACGGTGTCTGTTTATCTAGGCATAGTTCAGACCTATATACACCCGTTCACACCATTAAGGATAATTCAATGATAACTATATTAACATCACTGGATGATAATGCACTGTTTATCACAAGCACATTTTGTTTTAAATGCTTTTTAAAATAGGATGATTTCTGATTGGCTGTTGATTTTTTTATTGTTAATTTGCTTTAAAAAAATTCTTAAACTGAAAGTGACTGAAACAATATTGTGCTTCTGTGCATCCATTATTTTCATAGGTGTGATGTGGACTTGTGTCTTTTATATTTAGAACCATTTTTATTGTTAATATAGTTTTAAAAAATACAGTAATTTATAGTAAATAGTGTTTTTGAACCACACTATAGTAAAGTGAATTATACTTTATATTTTATAGTATTTGGGCGTTCCAGTGGTGCAGTTTCCGGGTGCTCCGGTTTCCCCCACAGTCCAAAGATATATAGGTGAATAGGGTAAGCTAAATTAGCCGTAGTGTATGTGTGTGAAAGCAAGCATGTATGGATGCTTTCCAGTGTTGGGTTGCAGCAGAAAGGGGATTTGCTGCGTAAAACATAAAGTTGGCGGTTCATTTCACTGTGGCGACCTCTTAATATTAAAGGGACTGAGCCAAAAAGAAAATGAATGATTGAATATTATGGTATTTATAAACTTTGTAAATGAATGTTACAGCATACTGTAGTGTGAACTATAGTGAAGTGATAAACTGTATTAAATACTGTAGTATACTTTTTATCCACAGTAAGTCGTGGTATTTTGTAGAATAATATAGTTTTAATATTTGTTTATATTCCTAAAACTGTTACGTTACCATAGCAACTATAGAATTAGAACAACAGATAATTCAAGCACTTTACTATAGTATGGTTAAAAAACACTGTAGTATTTACTTTAAATTACTATGGTTTTTTTTACATGGATGGTGTGAACGGGTCTTGTGGCCTAAAACGATAGAATTTAAGTGCTAATTTAAATAAAACATACTTTTATGAACATACGATGATAAATTAAGATAACTTATTAAAATATCATTAAATATAGGCAACTAAAGAGTTATTTCTGACATGTAAATTAAATATAAATTAATTATTTTTAGAGTTATTTGCGTTTACAGTTCTTAAATTAAAATTGTTGACAGAACAGCACAGTGGTCCGTTTTCTGCAGTCTGTTTTCTTCACAGCGTTTTGTTTTTGTTTGTTTTAGTGTCTTTCCCATTTCTGCTTGTCCTTTGCTACTGAACTCAGGTTTGATTTGATGTAACTGGTCATAGATCAGCAGTGAAGGTCACTGGCAGTCTTTACTGCATTAGACAGCTGCTGTTTGGCAGGAAGTCTTGAACATATGTGACCACAGCCTTGGAAAGATAAGTCATGGTGCCGTAGCTGCCGCTGGGAGCACTGTCATAGAAGAAGTTACAGATTCCTGTGGCAGGATCCTGCTCCAAGAAATACTCATTGGCCCCGCTGGATCTCTGAAATACAAACAAACAACTTTCAAAATGTGCGAAGCAGGAGTCTAGACGAAATCAGGACACTTTGATGAAGCTAGTTTTACATTGACATGACATTAAATCATTTGGCAAATTCTTTTATCCTTAGCTATTTACAAATGAGGACAGCACAAGTGATCGAAGCAATATTACATATACTGTATGGTACTGTGTACATATACTGTGGACAATGTGAAACATCTATTGTTGAGTTCACCTTAACCGTCTTTCCCACATCCGGGAGAGTTACGGTGTGGAGAAGCCCCAAATAAGCCTGCCACCCAGACTGTTGTATGCCCAGAGTGAAGCATAGGAGGTGGATCAGTGATGGTTTGGGCTTCAATATCATGGCATTACCTAGGCCTAAAGGCTGATTTATACTCGACGCGTCCGCTAGTTCGCTTGAGTGCGCGCGGCAAATATGACGTCATCGCGGAGTTTGCGGATGTTCGCTTTGGGTACGCGCTACATGGTTTCGGCTGGCGGAGCGCAGGGAATTTTTTGAGACTGGAGCGAACAGTGCGCACGGTGCCGCATCTGATTTGAGTTGAATATGAAACACTCTGAAGAGATTTTGTCTGAAACAGGTACGACTGTAAAGATATCTTTATGATCAGTGATCACAGAGATAACCAGATGATCAATAATTCTTGGCTAGAAATTGCAACAGTAGTGAGAAAGGAGGAAAGTTTTTGTTAAAAGGTTTGAAAAAAACCTGAGGGATGAGTTTATTAAAGTCAAAAGAGGCCAATGGAGACACAGATACACAATTACTGAATATGTTTTTCCACCAGTCATAGGTTTAACACTGATGTTTATATTACTATTTAATTTAAAACAATTTAATATTTACAAAACTATAATGAAGTAACAAATTATTTCTTTGATAACTGGACAGGAATATTTGAACCAATCGGTTTACAAACATGATGCCATTTTTCTAGGCTTTATGGTGATAATGGTCAGGAATGTTGGATTATTATTGCCTTTTTAGCATGAGAAAAGGACAGAAACTAGCCAGACAGTAATGTGTGAATTGCGGAGCGGCTAAATAAATAAAAACATCTGTATTATTTAGTGAGTGTACTTTTTGCTTTTATTCTTGCCATAATAAAAATATATTTGTAGAGGAACCCGTGATCTGTTGTCATTAATATTTTAATATACTTTAATAGGTAAAACTGTTCGAAATATGAACAAAAGCAAGTGATGCATCAAAGTTTGATTACAAAAATCTTGGTTACAAAAATCTTTATAATCATTAAAATAATTTATAAAAATAATAAAAATAACTAGTTTAATAAACATCAATAATATTAATGATGTGACGTAGTTCCTGAAACTTTCTACTTCTCGGTTTATCTGTCTGACTTTACAGTCAGTTTCATTTGACCGCCCCCTGTCGTTTTAAAGAATATCACAATGGCGAACGCGGCGAGTATAAAAGCCTCGTCCGTTTCGCGAGGTGCGCACGCGCTCAGCGGAGGTGCGCGATGCGGCGCCAGGCGAAAGTATAAATCCAGCTTCAGACTTGTGCTAGACGGGTACGTTACTGCCAAGGACTACCAAATCATTCTGGAGGACCATGTGCACCAAGTGGCTCAAACATTCCTTAAGCAGTGCCATGTATCAGAATAATAATAATAATAGAGCGGTTTGATGAACATGAAAGTGAAGCTAAACATCTCCCAGGGCTTGCACAGTTACCAGATCTAAATATTATTGAGCCACTTTGGGGTGTTTTGGAGCGAATCAAGAATATAGCATCACATAGGACCCTGGCCACTATTCTGCAAGAAGAATCGCTCAAAATCCCTCTGGCCACTGTGAAGGACTTGTATCTGTCATTCCGAAAATGAACTGATGCTGTATTGGTTACAAAAGGAGGCCCTACAACATACTAATGAATTACTGTTGTCTAAAACAAGGCGTTTCAGTTTCATTGTCCAACCCCTGTTTATAACGCGACATAAACAGTCACCTTTTGTACCAGGCAGTGTATGTTATATCATATGAAGCATGATAGTCACCTGATCTTGCTGAAAGAGATCGTTGGCCATGTGGACGATGCGGTCAATGTGAATAATTCCACCAATACTTGCAATCTCCATGTCGGCCACAAGAGTGAGCACCATAATGGCCTCCACCAGCAGCTGCCTGTACTCCGGCTGAGGAACATGATTTAGGACAGACTCCACATGCACCGCGAACTTAATCTCTCCCTCCGTCATCTACAATCACATACACATGAGCATAAAAAAATATATATATTTAAGAGCACAATATGACATAGTGTAGCAATATAAATATTTACAATTTTAAAATCTGTGATTTATTTTTGATCTCATGCTCACATTAAAACATTTAAATGGTATTTTATTCATGTCATTCTGAAGAGCTTCATTTTCAGCATCATCATTCCAGTCTTTAGGGTAACACGATCCTTCACAAATCATGACTAATATGCTAATTTGGTCATCAACAAATTTCCCTTTATTATTCATTTCGAAACTATGCTCCTTAATACTTCTGGGATGCATTTTACTAGTTTTGTTTGATTGGATTAATGAATTGATGGAATAAAAAAAGAAGAAGAGGATTAATCTAAAATATTGAAGATTTGTTTTAATAAGAACGTCATTATTATCTGTTCAGTGCATCCTTACTAAATAATAGTATATATTTCTGCATATTTTAACTATAGAGACACAATTTAAATAGAAATACAATATTCATAAAATTGTTAATATAGTTGAATAAATTATACAACCCAAAATATCCCATCAACATAAAGACTTTTTTTCATGGATTTCTTTTTTTTTGGTGGCCGAGTGGTTAGCACGTTCGCCTCACAGCAAGAAGGTCGCTGGTTCGATCCCCGGCTGGGCCAGTTGGCATTTCTGTGTGGAGTTTGCATGTTCTCCCCGTGGTTGCGTGGGTTTCCTCCGGGTGCTCCGGTTTCCCCCACAGTCCAAAGACATGCGGTACAGGTGAATTGGGTAAGCTAAATTGTCCGTAGTGTATGTGTGTGAATGAGAAGGTATGGATGTGTTTCCCAGAGATGGGTTGTGGCTGGAAGGGCATCCGCTGCGTAAAAAACAGATGCTGGATAAGTTGGCGGTTCATTCCGCTGTGGCGACCCCGGAATAATAAAGGGACTAAGCCGAAAAGAAAATGAATGAATGACTAATAACTACTTTCGAGAGGATCACGTGCTTATGATTGACCACGGCTTGTCCTGCATTATCTAACGCATCATTCACCAATTAGATGATTCCTAACTCATTATAAATAACCAGTTTCTTACTTCAGTTATCTTGATCTTGAAGAATCCCCCCTTCCACCTCTACTCCTCCTCCTTTCCCTTAATAGGGTGGCACGGCGGCCCAGTGGTTAGAACTGTTGCCTCACAGCAAGAACGTCACTGATTCAAGTCCGTAACAGACCAGTCGACGTTTCTGTGCGGAGTTTTTGTCTTCAGTGTTACGTTTCTGTCTCGCGGTGCTCGCGTGGGTTTCCCCAAGTTCTCCGGTTTCCTCCCACAGTCTAAAGACATGTGTCATAGGCGAATTGACCAATCCAAATTGGCACTATAGTCGAGGTCTTATCTAGCAGTATATCTCTACATAGCAAGCCCTAATTTGTCATTAGCAATCTCTAATTTGTCACTACCAAGACCTACCTGAGCTCAAACTCCCCTCTCGCTCTGCAAAAGGGAGGATGCACCAGGCTCGAGGATCTTATGAGCTCAGGGTTCTCTCCCGGGATAACATGCCAAACATGCTTTATAGTCAATCATCAGCTAAGTGTGAACTCTTGAAACAAATTAATTTACAGTTCTTTGCACAGTTATATTTTGCATTGTAAATATTTTATTTCTATGTTTATTTATACTAGCATATACTGTATTATACAAGCAAAGAAAAGCACAAGCAAGAAAACTGCACACAATTCTAATTGAAATATTCATGATTATTAAATTAATTTTGTTTATATTATTATTATTAGTAGTAGTAGTAGTAGTAGTAGTAGTAGTAGTAGTTCTGTTTTACAAAATAATACAATTAATAAACTAACATTTATGGTCAATTTTGTCTATGGTTTCAGAACAAATATAGATAAGTAGTTTGAAGGAGCATTGGCTAATGACAACATACTGTAACATATACTCAACGCTAATTTTTTATATTAGGCCCTTATATCTCATATATGTACCTCACGGGTGGTAGAAGAAGGCAGGACATATCCAGCGATGGAGAGGCCATGACACTTCTGGAGAATCTTCCAGACTTTCTGATAGAAGCCCATGGGGACCCTGTTGATGGCCCCGTCCAGCCTGCGTCTCCTCAGCCACTGGCCCTGCCGCTCCTCCCATTGCAAGTGACAGTCTCCTGTCCCGGTCGGAGACAAGATCCCACTGGGCGTGGATGGGCTGCTGCATCTCTACAAAAATACACAATACTCATTGTCAGTTTATCACAGAAATATGCACAAACACAAAACTAAATTAGCTAGTCGCCATGCTTCAGGTTTAGCAAGCACAAACTAGGATAAAAATAAGGTGACCAGATTTTTGAGAGTGTAATATAGAATGAATCACCCCCACCTTCCAAAATGGTATATTTATTATATCCAATAACTTGCTCATTAAATAAATATAAACTGTATCTATCATTAAAAATAAAATAGAATTAAGGAGATTTACATCCTTTACTCATCCTCAGGTGAGTCAAGACAAAAGAAATTGTTTTGAAAAATGTTGGAAACGGCAGCCATACATTCCATTCCCAACATTTTCAAAATATCCTCTTGTGTTGGAAGAAACTCAAACAGGTTTTAAACGAGTAGAGGATGAGTAAATGATGGCTGTATATACATTGTTGGGTGAACTTTAATTGGATTATATAGTAATTTTGTCCATATTCTAAGGCACGATTGACTACCATTAGCCATAATTACTATTAGCATTCAGCACAAAGTCACAGACTTTAAAATTGTAAATATTTATATTGCTACACTACTTCATATTGTACCCTTAAATCATTTTTGCATAATAAGTTAGGATATTAAAAATAGTCAGGACGTCTGGTCACCATAGACAAACACAGCTATGATGTCATTACGCCAGCCCATACTCGGGCTGTGGAGTGAAATGACCAGAAAAAGACAAAGACTGACTCGTGGCATGTTGAATTGTTAGTTGGCTGTTATGGTTGTAAACTTGTCCAATTTCAAAACAGCAATCTAATCTAAATTCTTTCGAAGCAAATGTATTTAAACAACATATTCTTCAAAAATAAGGATAAAATATAGTTTTTGCCTAAGAAGAACCATTTTGGGTTCCCATAAAGGGATAGTTCATTTATTCATTCATTCATTCTCTTTTCTGCTTAGTCCCTTTATTAATCTGCGGTCACCACAGCGGAATGAACCGCCAACTTATCCAGCATATGTTTTACGCAGCAGATGCCCTTCCAGCTGCAACCCATGTCTGGGAAACATCCATACACACTCATTCACACTCATACACTACGGACAATTTAGCCTACCTATTTGACCTATACCACATGTCTTTAGACTTGTGGGGGAAACCGGAGCACCCGGAGGAAACCCACGCAACCACGAGGAGAATATGCAAACTCCACACAGAAATGCCAACTGACCCAGCCGGGGCTCAAACCAGCGACCTTGTTGCTGTGAAGCAAACGTACTACTCACTACGCCACCGTGGCACCCTAAAGGGACAGTTTAAAATGAAAATGTGCTTACCGTTTATTCTCCCTCATGTGACTCCAAACAATTCTAAGTTTTTTTTCTTCCTATGAACACAAAGGAAGATATTTTGAACAATGTTGGATACCAGTAGCCATTGACTTCCTGCTATGGTATTCCTACTGGTATTCAACATTGTTCAAAATATCTTCTTTCGTATTCATTAGAAAAAAGAACTTTATAAATGTTTCCCAGAGATGGGTTGCAGCTGGAAGGGCATCCGCTGCGTAAAACAAATGCTGGATAAGTTGGCGGTTCATTCCGCTGTGGCGACCCCAGATTAATAAAGGGACTAAGCCGAAAAGAAAATGAATGAATGAATGAACTTTATAAATGTTTGGAGCCACATCATAGGAGTATAAACAAATGCTATGGAAGTCAATGGCTACTAATTTTCAGTTATCTTTAAAACATCTTATTTTCTGTTCGACAGAATAAAGAAACTTAAACATGTTTATTTAAAGTGGTCAGTAAATTGATGACCGAACTAAAAATTTTGAGTGAACTATCCCTTTATTGAGAACAGTTTATAATAGGTTCAAAGGATTTTAAAGATTCTTCATGGAATAACCTGCAATAATATGTATTTCAAATGAAAGCAATTGAAATGAATTAACCTCTCCAAGTCAGATTAATCTTCAATCTTTCAGGCAGACTTAATATAATAATAATATTTGATACAATGGAGCGCAGGGGTTAGTGGAGAGGATTTTAGTAATTTATATTGTGTTACCGTGGAGCGAGGTGATGTGACATTACTGCTGATGGAATGACTGCTGGAATAGATCTATGAGGACAAAAGCACAACAAACAAACAGAAGAATGGAGTATTTCAGATGAACGAACAGTTGAGGCATTGACAAACAAGACAAACCAACACTCATACAGTCAAAAAGATGACTGACAACCATGTGTATGACATGATTATTACTAGAATGTTCATGCTAATGCTGGTTTTAACAAATGCACAGTGAGATCAAGACAGAATGGGCTCTGCACAAGAAAGCTGCTCTGAAGTATTAGCAAAGCATGCCTGAAAAATAAAATATTGCAAACTCAACCCACGCTTATGGGTCTGGAGTCATCGAGCTGAAAACAAAATAATAGAAATATCATTTAAGCACACAGTAAAAAAAAAAACAAATACTAGGAAAACACTATATTATAATATATCTATACATTTTAATATACATAATCATCATCATCATCATTATAATACTTATTTTATTATCATAATAAAATGCTTTAATTGAATACAAATGTGCATGGGTTTCTGCCCCCTCACTCCACCTGTTTAATTTCAGTCTTGAGTTTTCTGATGCCTGTCCGCTCTGTCTTGGTGGCTCCTGTGTGTCCGAGCTCATGGATGGAGATGGCAGGACTGGTGGCGGATGACTGAATCGGACGCACTTTCACACAATACAGAGAAATCGTTGAAGAAAGACAAGCAGAGCAAATGCGTTTAAAGCATCAAAACAATAACTGTTAGTCTTATTTTGAGAGTTATTTAATGTTAACTTTACAAATATAGTCAAAAATATTTTTTTTAAAATGGAGTTCATATTTCTAAAAACATAGGGGGGTGCCCTTGTATGTTTAGCAATGGAAAATGGAGATCATCTGGTGGTGATGTCTGGTACTCTGGTCAAAGTAAAGCTTACTGAAAGCTCATTATTTAAGATATCAACTTTAAATTTGGAATATAATATGTACAGATTTTTATCTTTGATTTTCCGTCAATTTTAGGCTAAAACATGTTTTTAAAAACATATTTCACGTATTATATAAACATATACATTCATTTTTTTATTTTATATACATACAGGCTTTTTTTTGTTTAAGTTTTTAATCTTTTTTCACTTCAGCTACAAACTGACCTCTGTCTTTTTTAAACTAAGACCAAGCTTAAATCTGTTCACTAAAGCATTGAAGCATTGATTGGCAATCATTTAAGTTAAGTTATTAAGTTAACATGTCAATTTTATGATAAGCTACCTGACAGAAGTCTTGTCGCCTATCCAAGTGTTAGGAACAACAAATAATAACTTGACTTCTAGTTGATCATTTGGTATCAGAAGTGGCTTATATGAAAGGCAAAGGCCTCTAGATTATGCTTATTTCACCAAAATAAAATATGATCATACCTTGATTTTTTATTATTTAATTTAGACTGTAAGGTCTAACTTTACTTAGACAAAAGTCATGTCATTTAACAGAAATAATGTACTGTATAGAATATAAAGTCATGGTGCAGTGAAAAAAGAATTAATATTGTGTATGACTCCCATGAGCTTGTAGGACTGCATCCATACAGCTCTGCAATGATTCAAATAGCTGATTAATAAAGTCATCTGGAATGGCAAAGATAGTATTCTTGCAGGACTCATCGAGTTCATCAAGATTCTTTGGATTCATCTTCAATGCCTCCTCCTTCATCTTACCCCAGACATGCTCACTAATGTTCATGTCTGGTGACCGGGCTGGCCAATCCTGAAACACCTTGACCTTCTTTGCTTGCAGGAACTTTGATGTGGGTGCTGAAGTATGGTAAGGAGCACTGTCCTGCTGAAGAATTTGCCCTCTCCTGTGGTTTGTAATGTGGCACAAATGTCTCAATACCTCAGGTTGTTGATGTTGCCATCCAATCTCTTCACGCCCCATACTGAATGTAACCCCAAACCATGATTTTTCCTTTACCAAACATGACTGATTACTGTAAGAATCTTGAGTCCATGGGTGTTCAAAAAAGTCTTCTGCAGTATTTGTGATGATTGGGATGCAGTTCAACAGATGATTCATCAGAAAAATCTACCTTCTGCCACTTTTCTAAATGAACTAGAAGTCAAGATATTGTTCGTTGCTCTTAAAACTGGGATTGATGATAAGACTTTTGTTAGGTAGTGTATGTTAAAAAAGTGGTGACGACAGTTAAGGGGTTTTAACTAGCATGAACAAAGATGAATAAATCATGTAATAAATGTATTGTTCATTGTTTGTGTTTGTTATTAAATACATTAACTAACATAAATGAAAACATAATACTCACTGCTCCTCTCAACACCAAACTCTTTCCCACTCAGGATGTGATGTAAGAGATTCTTCATGTCAAACGGACTGAGGCTCATCAAGCTCTCTGATGCCTCTTCTCCTGTACAGGCCAAATGGACAGATTCAGCTGAGTAAACGTAAGTGAATGACAGAATACACTCAGAATAAACCCAGACCTGAGATTGTCTGTACCTGAGCAGTGCAGACTGCGGGCCAGTTCAGTTGCCATCACCTGCATGATGAGGCCGATGCGTAGACGTAGCATATCTCCAAACAAAGATGGCTGAGAGCGTACGTACATGGCCAGATACACCATGATCTCCTGAATTCAGAAATTGAGTAGGTTTACAAAATGCTCTTTGTGCTCAAAAATCGTTTACATAATGAATCGTTACTTTAAGATTAAATTGCATGGTTTAAAGAGTATGGCGTAGGTGCACTTAAGACGTGTCCGAATTTAATTATGCTTTATTATTAGCATGAGAAAAACATTCATTCATCCGTTCATTTTCTTGTCAGCTTAGTCCCTTTATTAATCTGGGGACGCCACAGCAGAATGAACCGCCAACTTATTCAGCATGTGTTTTACACAGCGGATGCCCTTACAGCTGCAACCCATCACTGGGAAACATCCATACACACTCATTCACACACATACACTAGGGCTAATTTAGCTTGCCCAATTTACCCATGCAAACTCTACACAGAAATGACAACTGACCCAGCCGAGGCTCGAACCAGCAACCTTCTTGTTGTGAGGCGATTGTACTACCCACTGCGCCACCGTGAGGCATGAGAAAAACACTGTTGCAGAGTCTATATATTTCCATTCCCTGTAAGAACAAGTTGCGGTACCGCCATGGCACATTTTCTATTTACATGGCGGCTTTGTAAGCAGAAAAACTGAACGAATCACTAGTAAGGAACATGTATGATGTCATTCGCCATTTCTGCAAATAAGTAGGTGGGCTAATTTTGATACATGCAATGACTATCCTTTATGACATGTGGGCAGTTTTATATTTATACACACAATGATAATCTTTTACATTTTAATTCTTTAATTGTATATATATATATATATATATATATATATATATATATATATATATATGTATATATATATATATATATATATATAAAGATGGTTATGTGTTGCTATGAATCCCTGTGTGTGTAATAAGCAACGTGTACACACATGGATCTGCCTATAGGTGCCTATCACTAACTGTTATGTATTTCCTTTATTAAAAACAATAATACAAAAATATATGTATCCTATTTGAAGTTCCTCTCCGCCTCTTTCCGCTGTCTTCTCCGCCAGGTTTCAATATCAGCGCACATGTGCGGTGAATCAGGTGCCGACACGTGGAAGCTTGTTTGTGAAGTCAATTTAAACTGGATTGGAACATCGTCTCCTTTCCTTTACTCGTGATATTGTTTAATACTGAGTGTTGACTTATTGAGATCTATACGGACACACGTGTGCTGAGGAGGGTGCCTTTTTGTTTTATTACATTTTCTCATGTTTTGTGGTTATTAGGAAGGTAAGTGAATGTTATTTGTTTTATTTCATGTGCAGGTAAGTGGATGTAAAACTAATTGTTGAGTTTTTGTCTGTTATTTTGGCTTAACCTCCGCAAGTTTTTTTTGTGTCTCCTTTAAAGTTGAATGTCAAATAAATTTGACTTTACGTTATTTTTTTGGTCAATCATCTTTGTTATTGTTTTTCCTTTTGAACGGGAGACAAGACTCTGGGGTCCTCATTAATTTAGAGGTGTACTAATTATTTTAATTTAATAGTATTTATTGTAACACTAACACATTCTTTAAATAACAAGAACAACAAAAAGAAATGCACCATTGACTTTAGACCAGCTTTTAATTGGTCAATAGCGTGGTTTATTTCATCTGCCTCACAATAGCAATGCTTCAACAACAGGCTCCTTTTCAGACCAGCACACTTACGGGTGCACAAATGGCCGCAAATGCATTTGTCATTTAAACAACATGGCACAGTCCATGAAAATTATACTTGCACCAGTTTGAAACTAGCCAAAAACACCGAGCTGGGTTTATGATAGGGCTCTAAGGCTTAAAAATCAGCGGTACCTGTGTAAGGACTGCAATGCTGATGTCTTGTCCGCTGGCCTCATAGATCAAGCTGATCAATTCTTCAGGAGGAAGAGGACTAAAAATAAGAAAATTAGTTAGGTTTTGGAAGAATATTCTAATTATTTTTGCAGTAACGTGAAAAGACACTCACACTGTGATGACTTTCTCTCTGGGTTCAGGAGGAAGGCCCACTGTCAGCTGTTTATGATGAGAGATCAGATCTGTGCAGGCCTAATTGCATTAAATGCCAACAAACAGTGTATTAATGAAAGTATTGGACAACTCCAGGTATTACACACCAGATATGTCATGTCAAGTTCAAGACGAACCATCTAGTCACTAAAAATGCAAGTGGTTTAGATGAAGTTCAGTGTGATTCAATGTTAAGGATGTGGGGTGTTATGACACCACTGATTTTTACTCTGTTTAGCTTAGATATATATAATTCTAATAATTTACATTTTATGATGAATGTTCATAACATGTTTGGGTTTGAATAAGTAGCAAAAATAAATAAATGTTTTAATTGATGCAACAAAATATAAAATAGGTCAAAAGTTACACTACAGACATTTATAATACAATTTTTTTAAGTGTCTATAATTGTGAGCAATGTTTCTGTGGAGCAAATCAGCATATCATATAAGCATTTCATTTATTTTTACCCCCCCAAAATGAAAATAAATAAATAATTTTGGAAGAAATGTAAGCAAACCTTTATTAAACTAACATCACAATTTTACTCAAACACATACCTAGTAAACCCAGTGAATCCAAAGAACGACATTATAGTATGTGACCCTGGACCACTAAATCAGCTACATATATAGACCATTTTTATGTGGTTTCAATTTCCTGCTTGTTATAAAACTATTTTATAACTGTAACAACAGGTAAATCAATCATAACTTAATGTTAAAACAGCTATCATAACATTATCAATATGTGGCTCTTTTTAGATTCACAGACGCTATAGAAATTAAAAATGTAAAACAGGAAATACGTTGAGACCATTGTTTTTATTTATATCCCCCAAAATGGTCTTGTAAATATATATAACTGTTTTCAATTGAGATTTCTACATCATCTGAAAGCTGAACAAATAAGCTTTTCTGTTGTGCATGGTGTTTTAGGATTGGACAATATTTAGCTGAGATACAAACATCTGGAATCTAAAGGCAAAAAAAATCTAATTATTGAGAAAATAAGTTTTGAAGTTGTTTAAATTGAGTTCTTGGCAATGCAAAATTACTAATCAAAAATATTTTTATATTTATTGACAGTAAGGAATTCTCCATGAAACATGATCTTCAGCTAATGTTTGAATAAATTCTGTCATAAAAGAAAACTCATACAATGTTTTGTTCACAACTGCTAAAAATAAACCCGTGCAACTTAAAGGGCCATGAACCCCCGCCATAACCCTAAACGCCACAAATTCTCTCCTCCTCAATCCCCGGGTCTAAATAGCAGTGCAGGTCTCTTGCCCTATTTATTTCAACCATTAGCCCTGCCGGTAATCTGGGAGGTTTCAAACGTGTGCGAACACAGCAGCACGGATAGGAGATGTGCCTGAACTGTAATGAACTCAACTGATGAAAGACAAAGTCCAGCATTCTTCAATTCTCGTACAGCTCTCCTGACAAAAGAGCTTGCTGAAAACCAACAGCTTCATTGTATCGGCCCTGACAGCATCGCGGGGAAAAACATGCAACAAACCCTGAACTTCATGGAAACAAACACATATGACCCCATGATGTGTGCGAACACCCAGTCTCTGGGTCTCACAGCTTGGTAGGTGTGCTTTGCCTTTGGAAAGCACGTGTTCTCAATAATAAGAAGCAGGGTCTTCTCACAGGATAAGAAAACTCCACTATGAATAATAATGAGAAACTAATGCGTCATCACGTCACTAGCAGATTCGCACTACGTCACCGATTTTGATCCTGCCCCCAAACTTATTTTAAAGAAGATGAAATTAGCTAACAAAAGTAATCAAAATGATCCAGTTTTCCCTGCAATTAGAGCTGACAGGTGCTAATGCTGTCTTAACTGATGCTCAACACACACACATCTGTTAAGATCTCAAAAAAAGTGCTCCAGGGTGTCTTGAACCTTTAAGACTGGTTTTATGGTCTAGGTAGGATCACGTACTGTATTATATATGAATTAATAAAATATTAAAATGCATTTAGTTGTCAAATAAATGCATAAATTAACAAGGGCCTCACTTCAGCAAGGACTTCAACCCTCTTCTTCAGGATGCCGGAGATGTAGCGGATGAGACCCCATTCCTTACACGCTCCTGCCCGAACGTACAGCTCCTCCAGCAGAGAGCGAACCGTCGCCTCACCCTGTCCTGACAAACTCACCACCCAGTTCGGGCCTCTATATACACAAAAACATCAGAAAGAGAATGATTATTAGACTATTGGATGAAGCAAATATCAAAATACAGTAGATTTGCACTATAGATTCTCACTTCATGGCATAGAGGACATAGAGGATATCGGCCTGGTCCTGCAGGGTTGGACAGTGCTTCAGCTGATCCACCAGATGAACAAAGTCTGTGTTTCCATGAGAATCGCGTGGTAAATGCAGGTCAACATTATCAGCCTAAAGAGATAAAAACACAAACTACAGCTGTTAATTTTATTTTTCTTTGCGCTTTTCTAATTGCTCAGCTCTCTGGAATACTTGATTCTGATTGGTCAATCAGTTATTTCCAGATAACAACCACTAAAACTAATAAAACAAGCTCATCTGGATACTTTGAATCATCTTAACTCTTAGTGAATACGTTCACATCACATACATACACATTAATTTGTTCATGCTTCTGTTTCGCTGATGTTTTTGACTGTTTGGCGCCATCTTGTGATTGAATAATATGTAGGGTTAGTGTGTGCTCCGTTCAGCTGTTTTCATTTCTCTCAGCTTTGATTTTAATTAAAGATTTAATAAACTATTAGGGCTCAGAACAATGTTTTGTGTCTCGTTTTTACATTTTGTGTAAAGTAGACATGTAATAAATGGGATAAACGACATACAGGCGGTTATTTTCAAAAAAAAAAAAAAGCCCTTATACAACAGTGCTCTGCTTCATGCTAGGTTGCAAATAAGCCTGTCAGAACTTGTTCTGCAATAACAACTTAATCCTATATTAACATTATGAGTTGCACTTTGGATTTAGGAAATAATCCACATACATAGCAAAAAACTAAGATCTATGAGTGGTTTTGTGTTATATTTTTATTCATCATGAAAATAATGTTACGCTAGGTATTTTAATGTGACAACTAGGGCTTAATTTGTGCCAGAACATGCCAGATCCGAATCCGGCACTTCTGAAATCTGATCCGGCACCTCATTTTACCGATCGCCCTACTCCCCCATCTGCTGTTCACTTTCACTTTCTTTCGCGACTTCCCAACCCTCTTCACTTTCTTCTGTGACACCCGTTCTTCACTTTCCTCTGCGAAAACTCTCCATCCTCTGGTAACATGCCGGATAAGTTATGCCGATCTGTTCCAGGACCTTGCAATTCTCAAATTAAGCACTGGTGACAACCAACTATTTTGAGTTCACTGTGTCTTGTTTCTCCAGATTATTTTTAGCTTTGCACCCTTATAATACGGTAAATATTCAAAATACCCTTACTATTGCAGTGGAAAGACTTGGTTTGAGTTTTTGTGATTATTGGTCTGCTGAAAATATCTTATTAATTCTAATAAGTTGTCTTTTAATATTGGATGCCTGAACTGTTAGGAGAATAATGACAGCTCGTTGTACCTAGTTATTAAAATTCTTCATTGATTGTTTACAGTTTAATGCAAATTACTCCTATAATTCACACAAAATGTCCTGATCCTTATAGGTAAAAGGGCTGGAGTGTTTGGACTTGCCTTTGTGTGATGAGAAGCATTATGTTGAGGAACATCTAGCAGGTTCAGAGATTTCCTGTGTTTGCTCATGATGGGGGCAACAGGCAAATACATGGATGGCTCTGAAAAAAAGAAAAAAGGATAGAAATGACTTGATGCTTTGTGTTAGAAACCATGAAATGATCAATCTTACTGCTTACTGGGCATGTTGTGGCCTTGAACCTGAGCCATAAAGGACAGTATGTCTCTGGTGGTGTGTTCAGCGCTGAAAACGTGGTGCTGCCCTCTTTGGATGGGAGGTAGATGGCATTTCGTGGTAGTGCTGTGCAATAAATCTGTGAGGTACTGGTCAAACATGTCTCCTGATCCTCCTGCTGGAAAAACAATTCAGCTTTGCTTACATGGAAAATGATTCGAATCACTTGTACATGTTGAATCTGGGATGCTATCTTGATTAGCCTAACAACAAGACCAAAGAGAAAGACTAGAGGTGTTTATATTTTAAATGAAAATGATAACTAATAAGCATTCATTCATTTTCTTTTCTGCTTGGTCCCTTTATTAATCTGGGGTCGCCACAGTGGAATAAACCGCCAACTTATCCAGCATATGGTTTTCGCAGTGGATGCCCTTCCAGCAGCAACCCATCACTGGGAAGCATCCACACACTCTCATTCACACACATACACTACGGAAAATTTAGCGTACCCAATTCACCTATGTCATTTTTATGTCTTTGGACTTGTGGGGGAAACCGAAGCACCCGGAGGAAACCCACACGAACACAGGGAGAACATGCAAACTCCACACAGAAATGCCAACTGACCCAGCGGAGACTCGAACCAGCGACCTTCTTGCTGTGAGGTGATCGTGCTACCCACTGCGCCACCATGACGCTAGTTAATAAACAGGCTATTTTAAAATACAAAAAAACTAAAAATGCAAAAATTAATAATGATAATAATATTTTTTAAAATTTGAACATTTCTAATTTATTCTAATTGTAAAACGAATATAGTTGTCTTGTATCAGTTTTATTTAAAAGTCAGGGCTGTTGTAAACATCAAATTCTAATATTTTTAAAAGTTAAATGATTATAAAAAACATCTATATTATTAAATAAAAAATATATATAACATTTAAAATCAAAAGCTTTCAATTATAATCTTGGCTAGTTTATAATGTAATAAATAATAATACTGTTTTTACCATAAATTACCGTAGGCGCTCGAACATTCCCCTCTTTTTTAGTTAACAATAACAATACAGCTAATATATGAATGAAATTTTTATTTTTTTATTGTTTGTCAATTATTTACCCTTAAGAATTCCTCAAATATTTACCCTTAAACATTATTATTTTTAAAAATGTAAAATAACAGAAATAAGACTTTCCTCAGAAGAAATAAATTGATTGTAGGAAACACTGGAGAAAAATCCTTTATCAGTTTAACATCATTTGGGAAATATATACAGTTGAAGGCAGTATTATTAAAGCCCCTGAATTATTAGCCATCCTGTTTATTTTTTCCCCAATTTTTATTTAATGGAGAGATTTTTTCAACACATTTCTAAACATAATAGTTTTAAAAACTCATCTCTAATCGCTGATTTATTTTATCTTTGTCATGATGACAGTAAATAATATTTTACTAGATATTTTTCATGACACTTCTATACAGCTTAAAGTGACATTTAAAGGCTTAACTAGGTTAATTAGGTCAACTAGGCAGGTTAGGATAATTAGGCAAGTTATTGTATAACGATGGTTTGCTCTGTAGACTATCGAAAAAAAAATAGCTTAAAAGGGCTAATAATAATGTCCGTAAAATGTTTTTTTTTTTTAATTTAAAACTGCTTTTATACTAGTCGAAATAAAACAAATAAGACTTTCTCCAGAAGAAAAAATATTATTAGACATACTGTGAAAATTTCCTCGCTCTGTTGAACATCATTTGGGAAATATTTGAAAAAGAAAAAAAAAAAATCACAGAGGTGCTAATAATTTTGCCTTCAACTCTATATATACATTTTTTTAGGTGGAAAAGCAGCTGTGTGCGAGTCAAATAAAGTAGAGATACAATACCTGAAGGCCCAAAACTCTCTTCATCTTCCTCCTCTTCCTCCTCCAGCAGATCCTCTTCAGAGTCGCCGTCCAAAAAGCTGAGCTGTGTGTGGAAGGAGGTGGTAAGAAACGAGGACAGGTTTGCCATCTGCACCCTAAAAAGGAGAACGCATATGTGAATTATGAAAACACAGTGACTTTCTCTTTTTAATTATCATTGACATCATTTTTCTGACCTTGCACCACCAAAGTAGCCATCCTGAAGCTTCCGCAATGTGGAGAGGATGCAGGGGTCAATACTGTCACCATCTTCAACTGGGCCCATAATAGAAATAAGGTTAATATTACTTTCTGTCACAATGTGGTATGTTTTAGCGGATAAAAATAAGAGGTTTTACCCAGCATGCTCTGTGTAATAGGGAATGTGAGGGTTGGTCTTCCTGTCATTCGCCAGCAAGACGAGAGGTAAGCAAGTTCTGTCCGCAACATCTCAACAATCATCTGGTTATCCAGAGCCAAGTAGAAGTGATGCTGGTCAATGAACTATGAGAAAATATATCATGTTTACACTTGTTCAAATAGGTTAAACAGTATATACATATATGTTTTAAGAGTTCACACTTAGATACTGTTTGACAAATGTTAGCAGGTTTGGCATGCTGTCCCGGGAGAGAACCCTGAGCTCGGAGATAGTTGAGCACAGGGCTCCCGTCTGGTAGAATGAGCATGTAAAGGGGAGTACGAGATCAGGTAGTTCTCGAGGGCTCCCCGTGTTAAAGATAGAAGGGGGAGAAAAGGTGGATGGGGGGTTTCTTCGGAAAATGAAGATAAGGGAGTGTTATTTGCTGGGTTACTTATAGTGGGATTAAATTAATCTGATTGGCTGACTGATGATTGTAGATGAGAGACCAGCTGAGGTCAATCATATCACGTGCTCCTCTCAAAATTAGTTTGTGAAACTTCACTTATTGTCAGGAGAAAGTCCTGCTCACATCAAAAACGATAACTACTTTGCTAACTATATTAGCATCCACACCAAACATGCTAGTGTTCTGTTTATTATAAATACGTGCTTTGTTTTTATTGTCTGCCATTGTTGGAGCCATTATTATGATTTTTTTAGTAGTAATTATTGTATATAGTATGACTGGAGAGCGAATATTAGATTAATATGAGCACAAAAAAATATTTCTCTTATAACAGGGTTGTTGGTATTTGTTATTTAACATAGGGGTAGAACTAACACTTCTAAAATATGAACAATAACATATAAACAACACATACATTTTAGAAAGGTTTTAATTTAACACACCACAGACAGATATTTACCATGCAGGAAAAATCGTGGATTTGAAAGATAAATACAGCAAGATTTCTAAATATCAACAGGATATTTACACGTCCCATCCCTGCACTATATAAAATAATACCTGTCAATTTGTACAATAAACCTCGCAGCATTAATACATGTGGTATAGACGTGGTAAAGATTAATACTGTATCGCAGCATTAATACATGTGGTGATTTGGGTAAGCTAAAGTGTGTATGGATGTTTCCCAGTGATTTCCATATAAATAAAGGGACTTAGCCAAAGAACTGTTTGTAAGAATATTGATTCACTATTTTTGTTTCAATTATTTATTTGTTATTTAAAAATGTTTTTTATCAAAAATCAAACTTTCGAATAAGTCTGTATACCTATAATATTTTAACTCTAATAATTATACACACTCCAGTACTTAGAACAATATTTACAACCAAAAAATTATAAAAATAACAACTATAGGACGTCACGGTGGCGCAGTGAGTATCATGGGTCAGTTGGCATTTCTGTGTGGAGTTTGCATTGTCTCCCCTTTGAGTATACTGTACATGTTGATGTATTTAGTCTTGGCGGTATGGACCTGCTATGCTGCTGATTTTTGGCGGAGCATATAACTCATGAAGTGCAATCTCATTGGCTTCTGATGAGACAGCAACCAATCTCCTGTGCCATGTAGTTAATGACGCAGAAGCAGATTTACGGAATCTGCGTGCGCAGAATTCTGCAGATTTCCGTAGATTTTTAGATTCTATTTATTTACTTGTGTAAATGTGTGTAGATTCATATTTATTCAGTTTTTTAAATAATTTCACTAATATTACTGACTAATATTAAAATATTCATATGATTTATTTACAATACAGTTTGTAAAGTAATATTTTCTGTCTTTTAGTAGATATTTTTTTATGATAGACTTGCTTTGTTTACTGAATAAAGTGGATGTAATTGGATTCGCATTGTAAACATTAAATAAAAGTTAAAAAATCACTTCTATTTCATATATTGAGGTTTTAGTTATGATACTCCCAAAATGATTCCGCATAAATCCGCAGATTTTTAACAAAATTCTGCATAGAAACAGCAAAAAATGTCCGCACATTCCGTCTGGCCCTGCCTATCTGTCTGCGCATGCATAGAATTTCATGGCAGAAATTTCACTTACCTGTGGAGTGAATGTGTAAGTGCCATTTCTAATTTCATAAAACTTTGAAGTTCCCAGGACGCCAATGTGCCTGTACGGTCGTCCGCTCAGATTCAGTTTTTTACAGTTTCCTGTGGAAAGGAGAAAGGAAATTGAGTTTAAATTTCACAGATATCCTCACTTACGCCATCTGGATCTGAACACTCACCCAGTTTTACATAAATGTGGCTCAGGATGCGAGCTGGCATGACCCGGATGGGCGATACATCAGAGACGGTCTGAACCTCAATCCCATGATCTCTCAGCAGCTGCTGGATCTGCACTGACTCAGCCACTACACTCACTAAACAGAGCAAAAAAAGCCTCTGGCAAAAGCTCAGCTTTCTCTGTGCAGCAAATTATAGCGGCAAGATTCAATTTAAAATCGAGTTTCAAGTAATGAACTGAATCTGTGCCTTAAATGGACTTCAGAGCAAAGCAACCAGCTGGGTCATTTTTACATTGTGATAGATTTGCATGCATTTGCAATATTGCTTTCACCTCCAGAAAGATCCGCTTTTTTATTGAGAATCAAATATAGTGAACTCTGTAATGTAGTGCTGGACAAAGATTATTCGCAAAAAAAAAAAAAAAATTGCAACCAAAATAAAAAATAGTTTTGACACAATATATATGTGTGTGCTGTGTATGTTTATTATGTATATGTAAATACACACATGACTGCATATTTTTCAGAAATTCATTCATTTTCTTTTTGGCTTAGTCCCTTTATTAAACATGTATAATATAATAAATAATAAATATTAAAATGTGTATTTATTTGATACAAATTATATTTATTATCATTTGTTTTATTATATTTATTATATTTGATACAAACACCTATGTAACCAAATTGTTTTGTTTATTTTTCTTTCTATGTCTCACATAAAGATAAATAGACATAGTGCACACACATATATTATGTCAAAAAACATTTATTTAGGATGCTCAGCACTAGATTGGTGGTATTAGTTGTTTTGTCCCACTCAAACCCAACTGTAGATATGTTACAAAACAATGTTACATTTATAATTTTATTATTTCATCATTTTATTTGTATATGAGCAACATTCACACTTTATCTTTATGCACTTTATTTCTGATTTGTACGTTTATTGTAAAACAATTAATCACATTACATTGTAATTAAGCGCTTGAGCTTAAAAATGTAAAAAAGAAAACTGAAAAAAAAAAAAAAAATCTGAATTAAAAGTCCAAAAGATGATAACAGGCATGATTCGGAGGTGCGTCCCAAATCACATATTTATGCACTATTCTACTCCATTTTGTAGTATAAATAGTGTAAGTAGTGCGTTCACACGGAAAACTCTAAAATTAATAAGTGCACTTGAATTATCTGGATTATGCACTTTCAGTATATGCACGGTATAATGAAGTGTGGAATGATGGACACTTCACGCACTCAACAACCGCAGCTTTGCTGATGTAGCGGAAGGGGCGGAGCTTTCAGGCGCACATGTTAGATGACTTGATTTATTATCAGATGGTGAAAGCAAAATTCACCTATGAGAGTGATTATAGCGCCTCCTGATGGTGAGTGCGTTATACTGATGGCAGGTATTATTTGGTAGTTTGGTCATTGGTTTCATTAATTTGGCAACCGCCAAACGTCATCTGAGAAACTGTTTGAATTTCTGCTTAGTGAAAAAAAACATTAGTGTTCCATTTGAGACGACACTACATACATATACTATGCTGTTGAGTGTGTAAGTGCATAAGTACATAGTGCATAAGTTTATAGTGTACATTTACTACATAGTGTATAGTGTGTCAGTTGGGACAACAAAAAACTTGACTACAAAAAATATTTTTAAAAGTTGTTAATAAAACAAAGCTTATTGAAGTACATTTTTAACATTATTAATATAAATAATATTTAACTCCATAATTTCCTACATAATTCATTGTGTTACTGATTATTTAAATTTAAATAGAAATTTACTTACATTTTCTGAGTAAAAACTCAAATTAATAAAAAAATGCAGAAACTTAAACATTCATTCATTCATTTTCTTTTCGACTTAGTCTCTTTATTAATCTGGGGTCATCACAGTGGAATGAACCGCCAACTTATCCATTATTTGTTTTACGCAGCGGATGCCCTTCCAGCTGCAACCCCATTTATGGGAAACATCCAGACACACTCGTACACACACACACTATGGACAATTTAGCCTACCCAATTCACCTATACCACATGTCTATGGACTGTGGGGGAAACCGGAGCACCCGGAGGAAACCCACGCGAACACGGGGAGAACATGCAAACTCCACACAGAAATGCCAACGCCGAGGCTCAAACCAGCAACCTTCTTGCTGTGAGGCAAACGTGCTACCCACTACGTCACTGTGGCACCCCAAAACTTAAACATTAAATTAAATAATGAAATAGTTTTAAATATTTTACAAAGAGTCATGTATCTGTACAGTATAAGTGCTTTACAAATACTAATATAATATAACACAAACCTTGCACGACTACATCAGGCTTGAATTCTTTAGAAAACCGCCTATTAAGTGGATCAATCTCACCAGGGGCCAGAAATCCCTGAATAAAAATAAAAGATATCCAATGAAAAACGTCCAATAAAAAAATGCATAATCAACAAAGCATAAGACTGCAGAAGAAGTCTTTTTGACATTTCACATTTGCACTTAATCAACAAAAACATGATGCTTCATTACCTCTGTCAGGAGACTGCCCAGAATATACAGAGACTGACCCCACATGTGTGGAAGCTGCCCAAAAGCCACACGCTCCACTGAATGAGGGTTCCTGTACTCCTCTTCAACCTGAATCCCAAACAAACACACAGAGGAGCAAAACATTGCAACGTTGAACCAGGATGCTTTATGTCACAGTCACTGATCAAAGTCCAAACATTCAGACCTGTTTCATGTCACTCCCTCAAATCAGCACTTTATTTCTATCTTGCACATTTTATTGTAAACCTACTGTATCACAATACTATCACATGTATTAAATATAAAAAAAGTTTCTGTGGAAGTTGATAATGTTAAACTCACTTTATCAG
Organism: Danio albolineatus; assembly: GCA_903798035.1. Classification (NCBI taxonomy): domain Eukaryota; kingdom Metazoa; phylum Chordata; class Actinopteri; order Cypriniformes; family Danionidae; genus Danio; species Danio albolineatus. Next base: position 3,310,523 of record CAIGQQ010020246.1, on the reverse strand, counting down.
CCGGTACAGCGTAGAGTTCAGGCACCAGACGTATACCATGTTTACCCCTGATCAAAACTCCATCCAGAGCCTCTCTGTATTCCTCCACCTGTGAAGAACAACACAGTCATCAATCATTGCTACACACTGCCTCCATCTGGAGATAAAGGATAGTTCACCCCAAAAAATTACAATTTATTTAGCTGATACTCTCAATTTTTGAGGGCGTCACGGTGGCGCAGTGAGTAGCACGATTGCCACACAGCAAGAAGGTTGCTGGTTCGAGCCTCGACTGGGTCAGTTGGCGTTTCTGTGTGGAGTTTGCATGTTCTCCCCGTGTTCGTGTGAGTTTCCTCCGGGTGCTCCGGTTTCCCCCACAAGCCCCAAGAAATATGGTATTGGTGAATTGGGCAAGCTAAATTGTCTGTAGTGTATGTGTGTGAAAGAGAGTGTATGGATGTTTCCCAGTGATGGGTTGCAACTGGAAGGGCATCCGCTGCGTAAAACAAATGCTGGATAAGTTGGTGGTTCATTCCACTGTGGCGACCGCAGATTAATAAAGGGACTGAGCTGAAAAGAAAACAAATGGCACTGCATTTTTCAGTTTTAGGTGAACTATTCCACACATTTTCCCCCTCAGATGTACTGCAGATGCTTTGAGAATACAGGCTATTATTTTCATACCTGTTCGTGATCTTCATTGAAGATGCCATCGAGTATTAGATAAGTCCAAAACACTGGCCATTCACATTCAATGTTCTCAAAGAGCTTTAGTTCAGCAGGGTCATAGTGAAGTCGAGTGGGGTCCTGTTATATCCATGAAAAGGCAATGCAGACAGAGAACTGCTCACTAAATATTTATTACTTATTATTACTAGTTTATTATTACTTTGTGTGTGTGTGTGTAAATTCAACTTATATCTGGTTACCTCTTTTGGAGTCCTGTATCCATCTCGGATAAATCGACAACAGCCGTAACGTCCCTAAAATAATTCATATTAATGATTAAATGTGTAATAAAACTGGGAACAGCAGACACCCCAAGAGGACATGATGATGGAAAACAAAAACTGAGATGAAGAATTATATTTCAATGCTTCCTCACAAAATAAATGTGTTCCTTTGAAAAGTCTTATGTTTTCCAGCAATTTGTTGGAATGTTGTGGGGGTGGATGTGTTCGAAAACTGAAGAGCAAAACCAAAAAACACCCAGCTGAATGCTACAGAGTCCAGACAGCCTATAACAAGCAACACACAGCATCACGGCGGATGCACGCGCTCTCTCATTCACACACATTCACACACACATAGACAGCACCAAGGCGAATGCGAACGTTCGCGATATTGTTTGACCGCCCGCTTCCGTTCTAATTACACCAGAGTTACCGACCGCTAGTTCGCTTTATTCGGAAACATATTCCCGTGCCGCAAAAAATCTAGTCGGGTCCCGCGGGAACACAGACCTCTACCAGGAGGTACTGTATGTTTTTTTTGCAGTTTTTGTTTTCACGAATCCACCAGAGGCCGCTGTGTACGCTTATTCAGATCTCAACTTTCTCTCGCGAGTGCCATTCGCGTCTGCTCTTCTCGCATAAATCCACCAAAGGCCGCTGTCGACTGACTGACTTACTGACTGGCCAACCGATTGATCCCCCCACACGCTTCCTTCCCTAAACCCAAATGATAATGTTTTCACAAACACTGATTGACCCAATCACCCACTTTCCCAAACCCGACAGTGTTTTCAAAAGCAATACAAGTTTTTTACATTTTACCACATTCTTACTTTGTTATTTACTTGTTTATTTTATGCCTTTTGTTTTTGTCTGACCTGCTTTCTGGAATCGTTCTTCTCCGGACTCAATAATAATAATAATAATAATAATAATAATAATAATAATAATAATAATAA
>CAIGQQ010020246.1:3266003-3303128 GCA_903798035.1 Danio albolineatus | reverse complement strand
TTCGGGTTTTTTGAAAAAATTGGAATAAAAAATATGCACATATATATTTATGTATTGCCATATAGATAATATATATATATATATATATACACACACACATGTGTGTGTGTTCATATATTGCCAAACATATTAGCTATATGGCAATACATAAATATATATGTACATATTTGTAATTCCAATGGTTGAAAAAAACCCGAAACAGACATTTTTGCAATATTTGGAAATATATGTTGCATATATGACATATTTTATGTACAACACAGGCTTATTCTGAAAATACACCCCCGTATACATTTCTGGAGAGCGTGAACTCTGTAGCCAGAGCTATGTATGGCTGCACTTCGTCTTTAAAACGAACCCTACAGGGCGATATGACGCCATCAACTGCTACTGTTTGCTTTCACGCTACTTGCTGACCGCTTACCTGGATGGCCTTTCCGCTGATACCAGTTTGCCCAGTAGCTTGCCATGTACGCAGACGGACTTGAGACGCAGAGTGGAGTTGACTGCGATGATGGTGTTCGAGTCCGGCTAAGAACTGTTCCAGAAAGCAGGTAAAACAAAAGGCCAAAAATTAAATAAACAAGTTAATAACAGCATGAGAATGTGGTAAAATCTGAAAACGTGGGGAAAATCAGGCGGCCAAGACGTTTTTCTTTTTCTGGATTGCTTTTGAAAACACTGTTGGTTGGGTTAAGGGAAGTAGCTGGGCTGGTCAATTGGTGCATTGGAAAACACTATTGGTTGGGTTTAGGGAAGGTGGTGTGTGGGCGATATCGATAGGTTGATCAGCGGCCTCTGGTGGATTTACGTGAGAACAGCAGGCATGAATGGCACTCGCGAGAGAAATTTGAGATCTGAAAAAGCGTACACAGCAGCCTCTGGTGAATTCGCAAAAAGATAAACTGCAAAAAAAGTACCTCCTGGGACATATTTTGCAATCTCGAGAAATATATATAGGGGTACGTATCAATAATGAGCCTGGGTTCTTCATATATGTGAGACCCAAATATGAACTTGTATATCAAGTATGTAAATTGCATATATTGCCATATATCAGATTTCCATGTGGGGACACACCAATCCCCCCCTGTTTACTAAAGAAACCCACCCGACAACTCAGCAGATCCACCGAACGAATCGCTCAAAAAAGCTGGCTTTGTTCAGACGGGTAAAATCGTCACCCCTGAAAACGGCCGTTTGGTCTCCCAGCGAAATCTTTGCCAGGATTTCCTTGTCAACGTCATTACTCATGGCAATGACAGTAGGAACGCCCTCGGCTCTGCGCATGGCACTAATGCCTTCCTCCAGGTTTTTGTTACTGGTGACCCCATCCGTAATGAAGACAAACGACAGCTCCGCGTTTCGTCTAGCCAATCGAGTGCCTCTGCTCGTGACGATATTGTTGACAGCGTAGATGATGCCACTTCCAACATTGGAGGTCGAATCTAGGTACCTCATGTTGGCCAGGCCATCGGCGATGACGGTGAAGTTGTTGGTAAGTTTGAAGGCCAACTGATGTTGGTTTTCATCGCCATATTGCAGGAGAGCCACCCTTGTGTTGCGTTCATCATCATCTCCCCGAGCCAGTGTGAGACGGTTTGCCACATTCTCCACAAATTCACGGGCATAGCGGAAATTCTCCTGGCCCATACGCTCAGAGCCGTCCAGCATGAAGATCAGATCAACAGGCCGCTGGATGCAGTTGGCCACGGCTGGCTCTGTAAAAATGAAGAAATACAGCAATAATTGTGTTGGTTGAAATGCGTTTGACTTCGTTAGTAACTCAAGAATCCAATTTAACTTTTTTTTTTTTTTTTAAACAACCATATTTAATAAATGTTTCAAAAGAGATAAATAAACCTAACAAGCATTTCACTGCTGAAGATATTTATTTGTTACAAATATTTCAAGTTGCATTTCTTGCAGTCCAAGAGCTTGGCATTTTGTTCCATTGCACATTCCTGATATACCTGTCATATATATATATATATATATATATATATATATATATATATATATATAATACTTGCTCATAAATATACATACTTTGACATTGCATAGACAAATCTCCTGTGATAGTATACTGAAAAGTATATTCTTTCTGAATTCTTTATGAAGTCCATATATCCTCTGTTCTCTTTCACCCATTGATACTCAATACCATGGCTATTTCACATTGATATGCACTTTTTCACTGAAATAGAATCACTGAGATAATCATCAAACATGCAATATATGCAACATCAACAGCAATCAACATCACCTGTATATAAGCAGACTACAAATGTATGACTGAGCTGTCAATGTGGTACATAACTATTAAACAATCTTAAGGATTCTAAAGCTTTCTGTTGCCTAAATGCAGATTCACTGTTTAGGGCAAGTTAGGAAATGTATTTAAAAAAAGTTTTTTTAAAGCGGTCATATTATGCTTTGTTACAAGATGTTATATAATAATATGTATATAAGAATGTGTCTGGGAAGATTCAGCTCTAAATTCCATGCTAAAAATGATTAACACAACTTTAGGCAGTAGCCAGAACACTTTTCTCTGTGTTTGAGTGTGTATTTCTTTAAATGCAAATGAGCTGCTACCTCCCACCCCTTTCCAGAAGAGGGTGGAGCCTTTACAGCTAGTGCCTCAGTCACTCCAGCAAGAAAAAAAAACGCCTCTGTAAGCATTTTAAAGTAAAATGAAAACTTTTTTGAGTGTTATGGTGCGTTCACACCAGACGTGAAGCATTAACCGTGAGTGATTTACATGTTACATTAAATCTATGCAAAGAGGGTGCTGGTTCAAGGCTCGGCTGGGTCAGTTGGCATTTCTATGTGGAGTTTGCATGTTCTCCCCATGTTCGTGTGAGTTTCCTCCGGGTGCTCCGGTTTCCCCAACAAGTCCAAAGACGTGGTATAGGTGAATTGGGTAAGCTAAATTGTCCGTAGTGTATGTATGTGTGTGAATGAGTGTGTATAGATGTTTCCCAGTGATGGGTTGCAGCTGGAAGGTCATCCGCTGCGTAAAACATACTGTATGCTGAATAAGTTGACGGTTCATAACCCAGATTAAAGGCCTAAGCTGAAAAGAAAATGAATAAAGGAAGGATTGAATGAATGTCTTTGCAAAGACGCGTAGACATCCTGCAGTGGGGTTTGCACGAATGAGGCAACACAAATTATGTGATTGGAGCAAATGACACGGTGCAAATTGAGTGTTTGGAGTGTTTGACGATTTAAAAAATCTGAACTTTGGCCAAAATTTAATCGCATTAAACAATAAGGAACTTGCTCTAGTAGTGGCCATCATCTAGGCGAGCTCCTGGAGGATTTGGTGAAACTCGCCTAGCAAGGTGCACCTCTTAAGGATCTGATTGTTCCAAAAAATGCACCACACGTCATTTTTCCACTTTCCATATCACATAAAGCACAGCTAAAATCATTTCAGCCATTTTTTATGAAACTGGACTGACTTCACATTTGTTGTAAAGTGAATGAAGTGAACCTCACGTGTGATTGAAGCGAGTAAACTTGAAATGTTCAAGGGTCTAATTACGAGGGTCAAATTACAATTAAATAATTTGCATTTATGCTGAGTTAAACTAAACTGAAATTAAGTATTCGTTTTGAATAAATTACATTAAGTAATCAAAGTCAATGTAAACATGCAAACGGAGGCAAATTTCTGCCGGGCACAGTGAATGACGCAGAAATTGCAGCATGTTTGTTGTGATCAAGCGGGAAATTGTTTACATTTTATCTACCATGCAAGTTGAAATCAAATTTGCATTAGATAAAAAAACAAACAAACATCCAAAGTAAAATAAAGCAAGAGACACAGTGTAGCATAAGATATAAGTCAAAATGGCTGTCTATTATTTACTTCAGCTTCTAATAAGATCTTAGGACCAATCAAATGCTGATTGATGCGAAAAGATGCTAACACATCTAATATCTGTAACTTTCTCAGACATCAACTATGATATTTATGGTGATTTGCATATATAGCGTACTGTATTGGGGACAAGATTTCAGTTGGGGTAAATGAAATCTAGCTTTGCAGTCTAAATGGAATTTTCTTTCGCAAACAACAACATAAAATACATGTAAAAAGCATAATAGGACCCCTTTAAGAATAAACCTGAATTACAGAACATTGGTACAGAAGTTAACAAAACATTCCTCAATTGATACAACACACAGTGGGCATTTGACGGTCAACAAAAAGTAAAGCAGCACTAAAAAGCTTCACAGATATTTCACCAACCTATGAGAAGCTACAGGGCTATGGTTTGATAACGCAGTCTTAATGTGCAAAGTGCAAAACTGATATGCATATAGTATCAAAATGAATAATTTGTTAATATAGAGATGCTTTAAAAGAATACATCAACCAAAAATGAACACTCCGTCATCACTGCATGTCGAAGCAGACCTGTAAGATTTTCCTTCTGTCCCGCACTATTTTTATAGCCCAGCAGGCATTATTTGTTTTTAAAAGATGTCTAATTGATGTCTGAACATAGTCGTCTTGGCTAAAACAAGGTGGGCTGTCAGTAAAAATCCAATAGACGTCTAATGCCGAGTTCAGACTGCATGATTTTCAAAGTAGTCGTGTCACAGATGTTTTCACACTGCATGACCATCTGGGCTAGTGTTTTGTCGCTGCTTTGTTTACACTGCAATATGGATCGGCGACAGGGAGTTTCACACTGCATGACTTCAAAATAGGAAGAATCGCTGACAACTTTGTCCAAACTACGTCTCACACCCAAAAACAGCCATTAATGGGGTAGAAAAATTTACATATTTGCTCACCTGGCTTTAAAGGGAATTATCAATTTCACCTCAACTTTTTTATTTTTTGACCAGGTTTGGTTGTGATATTGCTCACATGACAAGTCAAACAGACACGGGAGCTCATGCCAAATTTACACTCATTTTCCCCCTACTTCTTGTGTCCGAATAAACTGAAAATGAGCGCTTTTAACATCTCCCTCAACCTCCCGCTGGCCTGCAGGTACCCACACTAGTGAATGCTGCTCTCTCCTTGGCCGTAAAGCTGCCTTTCCACTGCACACGACAAACAACAAGCGACAGACCGAAAGTCATTCATTTCCAATGGAAAGTAGTCCGGGAGCTGCATGGAGTTCCGATCATCTCCGTATGCGGAAAATTCTGATCCGATTTGAGCCGTGGATCCGTTGAAATATTTGAACTCCTGCGACTAGACCGTATGCGACCGGCCGACCGGAAGTGTTGTCCAAGCAGGTCCGTGCGCGCGAGATGTGAAATTTTTCGTTATTTTTTTTATCAGAAAAAGTCTGTATTAAAAAAAAACATTTCTATTCATAAATGAGTAATAAAAATATTATTATAGCCACTTTTAGTGAGTTTCAGTATTCATTTATTCATTCATTCATTCAACCATGGTGAACACAAAGAGAATAAAGGCTCTTGCTCTTGCACTCCTATTTTGGACACTGCGAGAATCCTTTATTTCGGACACAGCGAGAATCAGCGTCTCCCCCATGGTGCCCGACAACACTTAAAATACTGTGCGACTGCCACAAGGGGGCGTATTCCAACAGTCGTGTCCAAATGTCGTGTGCAATGGAAAGGCGGCTTAAGCGATCGCCGATGTTATTCTCAGTCAAAACACATTTCACACGCCGTGATTTGAATCGCCGACAGCTCCAGATATTCAGCACGCCAAATATCTGGCATCGGCGACTCATCTGCGATTCTCTCAGATCGCGTCTTTGATAGTTCATATTGTGTGATTATCACTCGTGTGCACCGATTTAAGGCATTTGTCGGCGATTTCTCAAAACCTGTCGGCGAGTCAAAATCGGGGCTAAAATCATGCAGTCTGAACTGCGTAAGAATAGCCCTATTCGGCATAAGAATAGCCCAAAACTAGACTAGTCGTCAAACAGACACATTGGACAGACTTTATATGTGTAGTCATTAATTTCTGTTTATCGAATGACTAGTCTAGTTTTGGGCTATTCTTAGATGTCTTTTAGATTTTCACTGACACTGCCCAAGTTTAACCTTGTTTTAGCCAAGCTGTCCATGTTTAGATGTTTATTAGACGTCTATTAAACACAAAATTGTTTGCTGGGAGAGTTCATTTTCCTTTCCAACAGCTAATGATCACATTTTCTTTATAATATGGAAATATAAATAAAAACATCATACAGGTTTGGAAGACATTATGATGAGGGGGTGATAACATAACTTTCTTTTTTAATCACAACTAACCTTTCAAGTATGAATGATCACATTTATAAAAGCTCAAAAATGCCTTCAAATCTTAGATGCCCTGAGGAGTCAAGCAAATTCAGATAAGCACCGATAGCATGCTTTGCCAGCAAACTGATGATAACTCTGTTCATCTATTCAAAACATTGCTGATTTAGCTTGAGTGCTAATGCAATGATTTCGATGCAAAGATCGCAAAGCAGCCAGAAATCATCAAGGTCACGGTTTTCATACAAGCTAATTGCTTATAGCAGAGGTTAGCAAAGAAATATAGTTGTGATGTTAACTGTTCATGACGTCAACATCTAGAGGTATTAGCAGCTGCATTCAATTTCTGTTAACTTTCATGCACTGATAAGCTAGCTTTTTAGTACTTAAGCGCAATCCTACAGCGAGGCCAAGCGCGTCCTACTCTACACAAATCATCGATTGGAATCTTTTGGAAATGCCCAATCCCATGCTTCCTAGCACAAGCCGAGCGCTTTGTTTGGGTCTCCGTTAATCTCCGAATAGATGACTCTAAAGGAGTCGATGAACAGATCGGTCCATCTCTGTTTGTCAGGTTCAGGGCTCAGTTTAGCCATCTGCGCTGTGTAAGCCAATGTAGCTATGGCCTTGGTGTAGGTATCGGGGTGTTTGGCCTCTTGTAGATTGCTGATTAAGTTTGAGACGCTTAGTACAGTGGTTGGGATGGGACTGTCCTTCCACTCCTCTGCATGGGCGTCATCTGCAAGTGAGCGTTGAAACAATAGTTTTAGGGGCCTCCAGCAACGGGCTCCACCTAGTCGCTGCTTTGATTGGATTTAGTATTGGATTTGATATCTTTTGTGCTGATTGGTGTGTGTTTTGCTGGTATACTCACAAGGGAAGGTCACTGACAGCAAAATGATACAACAACTTTGGTAATGCTTCAGTTTAGGTCACAATTTATGGTATTAACAAACCATTAACTAACACTAATAGCTTAATAAAGTACTAATTAGCTGTTTATTAATACTTAGTATGGTAGAAATTGGGTAGGATTAGGAATTTAGAATGAGATCATATTTTATAACTACTAATGAACAGTTCATATCTTTATAATAGGCAGGTAATAAGCCAGTTGTTAATAGCATGAATTGTGACCTAAACTAAGGTGTTAGCTTTTCTAGTTTTCAAATATTTAAAAGTGTCATTTGTTCTTGTGATGTAAAGCTGAATGCTGAATCCTAATCTAATATGCTGATCTGGTACTATTATTATAATGTTAAAAAGCGGCTTTTTGGAAAGTGATTGTTTTAAGCTTATTTGATGAATCCAAAGTTTAAAAATACAAAAACAAAATAACATTTTCAAAACAACTAATTAGCTGTTTATTAATAGTTAGTAAGGTAGAAGTTGGGTTTAGGTTTTGAGTAGGATTGTGGATGCAGTATGAGATCATACTTCATAACTACTTATGAACAGTTCATATCTTTATAATAGGCAGGTAATAAGCCAGTAGTTAATAGCATGAGTTGTGACCTAAACTAAGTGTAAACTAAGTGTAAAACTAACTAGTGTTTCTATTTTCAAATATTTTAAAGTATCATTTATCCTTGTGATGTATGAATTTTCAGCATCATCTTAATCTAATTTTTCTAAAATCTAAAATCTAGTGCTACTACTATCAATATTGAAAACAGCTTATTATTTTTTTAAAGTAATCTTTTATGTTTATTTGATTGATAGAAGGTCAAAAAAACTAAAAACGAAACATTTTCAAAAAGCAATGCATTCGTTTTCTTCATTTCTTAAGCATAAAAAAACAAGATAATAACTGAATTATTAAACGGTACAATAGGCATGCGTACAATTACTGTGCACAGTGACATTTCCTTTGTGAGACTGGGCTGCTTATCACATAACAAATGTGATTGTTATTCATAACGTATACATTTGAGATGCTTCGCCTAACAAATGTATAACATTTGTTATGTGTACTGATTCTTTAATTTAGGAAAAAATGAATTTCATAACCATGCTGAATATTTTTCCTGCGTTTGCAACATTAATAATATTTAACATATTTAAATTTGTTGTATTGTGTTCATGTAATCCAGTAATTAGACATGAACATTATTGTATGAAGCGCTGTTAACTAAAACTATTAAAAATCATTTCTGTAATTAAAATAAAGCTGATATAATATAATATAATATAATATAATATAATATAATATAATATAATATAATATAATATAATATAATATAATATAATATAATATAATATAATATAATATAAACTTATATATAAACTTTATAAACTTTTAATATAAACTTTAACTAAAAATGCTGAACTTAGAAACAATAACTTAAAAGAATGTTTTCTCAAGTATTACAAATACAACATAATAAAACCCCCTACACAAAAACTACTACAGATGACAAAAGCACATCACAAAAATGGCTACACCTTAAATAAACATAAAAAAGCTAATTAAAAATAAAAAACACTTCAATAATTTAAAAAAAATAATACTTAAAGTGTATTCACTGAATGCATACATTCCCTGTTTCAGCCCATTCAAACCATGCAAATATGGGCATTAAAAATAAATAAATAAACTAACAGTATTCCTAAACAACAAAACATATACATTCGGTGTGTTAAATAGTTTTGTCTGATTAAAATCTCTTTTTTTGAAGATTAATCTTACTCATATTTCATGTATGGACACGCTAGGAAAAAAACACCTACCACTTTTACATGGAAGATCAGGACAAATGACCACGGGATCTAAAACAAACAAACAAACAAAAGTGATGAAAAGAAGCTCAATTTACTGAACACATGATGTTAATTTAATATATTATATAATATAAATAATATAATTTAATGATATTTAATGTGTTTTACAGTAACTTACTAGCAGCACTGCTGCCAGCAAGTTACCACAACTGCTTGTTTACAGTAACTTACCTGTAAATGTGTTTTACAGTAGCAGGGCCCTACCACAATTTCATTTAACAGTGAAATAGCCCTACTGCAGCCTCTTTTTATGCTAAATATGCCCTACATTTTCATTTTACAGTACTTTTACTGTCATTTATTTACATTTCACACTTGCAGTACAAAACCTTTATTTTGAGTATTTACTATTAAATTTAATACATTTCAAACATGTGACTAATGGTTTATTAACTTTCTCGTTCTTGTCTTTAACTAAAGTAGCCGTACTTGATTATTTGTATTACAGCAGAATACCGCAAACTCCTAATTAGGCATGGGGCGATAATCGGCAAAGTTCGCTCTGGCCGCCTAGGCGATAACGATGTCCGCCTTCAGAGCTCCGGCGGCGAGAGTGTCAAAATTTGCTAAACCGATCTCGTATTTAAAGAAGCTGTTGCAGCATTATCACTTACATTTCCACATTAAAACATGCTTTCTAACGTGAAAATGCTGCACATGTCATCAAATTCATTTAACAATGGAAGATCGTTTCGACATGTAGTTACATTTTTTGAGAGATGCGCGTCAGCCACGACCACGACCACAACTACGGAGCATACGCGTGCGCTTGATGCAGAAGTATAAATCAGCCTTAAGAAAACATCGTAAATAATTGGAAATCTGTCGATTGCAATATTAAAACCATTGGAAACATTTGAACCAAAGTTCACAAGTCTGTGTTCTCTAGACTCCTCTTAAGTGGTGGACTTGTACATTCTGATTGCTTGCCGCAGAACCACGTCATAGCTCATTACCATAAAGTTGACTTGATTTCAACTCTCCTTAATGCCCGCGCTGCTCATCGCCGCTTATCCCCATCGGTTCCCATTGAAAATGAATGACTTACGCCTATTTTGACGTGCTCGCCGCTTTCGGTGTAAACGTACAGTTAAACTTTAAAGAAAAATCTGTGTTTTTGAAACTAACGAAGACAGCAGAAGTCAATGATTCATTTTCATTATTTAGCCTGACATGTTTACTGCTCTGAAATACTTTAAATGTTTCTTCAAATTAAATTTAATGTGTTTTTTACCCAGACACTTAAAAAGAGTATATTTTAGAGCAGTAATCACAATATCGTCAAACCATGAAACCGTGATATTTTTATCCAAGTTTATCATACCGTCAGAATCTTATACCGGCCCATGCCTACTCCTAATATGCAGTAAGTTACTGTAAAAGTTTTTAAATGACCCACAATCCAGTGCATATTACAGAAGTGAACTGTAAAGAATGTATATGGTATTTTACTGGTGGTAGTCTAACAGTGCAGAGTAAAATCAGACAGCGTATCTCGCAGAACTCACCCGGACAAAGCACAGTCTCAATCCTGTCAATGAAATCCTCTGCGACCAGATCAGCGAAGCGCCTCATTCCCATGACTCTTCCGTCTTTTCTACAGGCGATAGACTTCAGGCTTTCGTTTTCCTCTGGCTGGTCAAACATATCTCCGATACCGATAGCGTTGACGTCAATGCTTGTGTCAGTGCAGAGGTAATTGAGCAGCTTGTCATCGTCACGGGGATCATACCGGCCGTCTGTGATCACAACCACCGTCACGTTGGCCTTCGATCGACGGCTGTCACGAATCAGGTTATCGTAGGCGAACTTTAAGGCTGAAGGCGTCCACGTTCCTCCAGCAATCCACTCCAGTTTTTTCACGGCGTCTTTGAAGGCTGACATGGAGTCAATCTTGGAGTCGTTGAGTCGAATGGCCTGGAATGTCCCGTTGTGACTGTACTGGACGACACCGACTCGAGTTCCTGAGACATTCGGCAGACACACATTTGATTAGATTACATTAAAGCTCCTCTGCATTGCTACTAGATGTAGCTCATAGCTCAGGGTGTTTTAGAACTTTACTTGGGTGCTGCTGTGACTCATCTTGTTATGGGTGGTTGCTAGGGTGTTGCTAATCAAGATCTAAAATGACTTATATTTTTGTGGGTGGTTGCTAGGGTGTTGCTAATTAAGATCTCATTTCTTAGCTTTTGGAAGGTTATTGGTGGTTGCTAAAATTACTCATTTAGTTGTGGGTGGTTGCTAGGGTGTTGGTCGTTGGGTCCTAAAATGACTCATCTTGTTTGGATAGTTGCTAGTGTATTGTCATGCAGTGGCTAAGGTGATTTATCTTACTTAGCGTTGCCACTGTGCTTTTGGAAGGTTGTTGGCGGTTGCTAAAATGGCTCATCTTGTTGTGGTTGGTTGCCAGGGTGTTGGTAGGTGGGTGCTAAGATGACTCATCTTGTTTGGGTGGTTGCTTGTGTATTGTTATGCAGTTGCTATGAAGATTCATCTTACTTAGCATTGCTATTGTGCTTTTGGAAGGTTGTTGGTGGCTGCTAAAATTACTAATCTAGTTGTGGGTGGTTGCTAGGGTGTTGGTAGTTGGGTCCTAAAATCACTCATCTTGTTTGGGTGGTTGCTAATGTATTGTTATGCAGTTGCTAAGGTTATTCATCTTACTTAGCATTGCCTGTGCTTTTGGAAGGTTGTTGGTCGGTGCTAAAATTACTCATCTAGTTGTGGGTGGTTGCTACGTTCTTGATATGCAGTTGCTAAGATGACTCATCTTTTTGGTTAGCATGTTGCTAAGTTAACAAAATTTGCATCATTACTATGCTTTTGGAAGAATGTTTGGGTCGGTGCAAGGGTGTTGCTATGTGAATGTGAAAAGTCTCATCTTGTTGCACAGAATGTGGTTGCTAGGGTGTTGCTATGTGGGTGCTAAAATGACTCATTTTTTGTGGGTGGTTGCTAGGGTATTGCTAAGATGATTAATTTGCTTTGTTGCTAAGATAATTTTTTTACACAATTGCTATGCTTTTGAGGGATACTGGTGGTTGCTTAAATGACTCATATTGTTGTTAGTGGTTGCTAAGGTATTGCTATGCAGGTGCTTAGATGATTCATCTTGCTTGGTTGCTAAGATAACTCATTTTTGCATCATCATTACTATGCTATTTAAGATATTAGTGGTTGCTTAAATGGTGTTGGTAGGTGGGTGCTAGAACGACTCATCTTGTTTGGGTGGTTGCTAGTGTATTGTTATGCAGTTGCTAAGATGATTCATCTTACTTAGCATTGCTATTGTGCTTTTGAAAGGTTGTTGGTGGTTGCTAAATGACTCATCCTGTTGTGGGTGGTTGCTAGGGTATTGGTAGGTGGGTGCTAAAATGACTCATCTTGTTTGGGTGGTTGCTTGTGTATTGTTATGTAGTTACAGTTGTATTGTTATGCATCATTGCTACTGTGCTTTCGAAAGGTTGTTGGTCGGTGCTAAAATTACTCATCTAGTTGTGAGTGGTTGCTACAGTCTTGATATGCAGTTGCTAAGACGACTCGTCTTACTTTATTGACGGGTTGCTAAGTTAACAAGATTTTTATCATTATTATGATTTTGGAAAAATGTTTGTGTGGTTGTAAGGGTATTGCTATGTGAAAACACTCATCTTGTTGTGGGAGGTTGCTAAGGTATTGCTACGATGCTAAGTAATTGCTAAGATGACTCATCTTTGTTGCTTAGTTGCTAAGATAACAAATTTTTGCACCATTATTGTGCTTTTTGAGGGATATTGGTGGTTGCTAAAATGACTCTTGTTGTATCTTGTTGACCTTCACTTGTTGCTAGGCTATTGCTATGCTAAGATGCTAACGTGCTAAGATGACTCATCTTTGTTGCTTTGTTGCTCACCTTTGTTTCATTACCATGCTTTCCGAATGATGCTAGGTTGATTGTAAGTGTTGCTATGTGATTGTTAAAATGACTCATCCTGTTGTGAGTGGTTGCTATGTTGTTGCTATGCTTTTTTAAAAGGTCTCATCCAGGCATCATTGCTATGCTTTTAGAAGCGGTGGGTGCTCTACGGTTTCTAAGACGACACATCTTGCTTTGGCAGGGTGTCATGTGTGGTTGCTAGGACATTGCAAGAATTTGATGTTTTACCTGTTTCAGAACTAGGATCTTTAGCAATGGAGCCCAGTCTGTTAATGGTGTTGATCACAAAGTTCTTCTCCAGGGTGAAGTTGGTCAGCCCCACACTCTCAGAGCTGTCAATCACAAACACAATATCCAGGGCACCGCATCTCTTTTCACAATCTGGAATGGAGAGGAACAATTTGTAACGAACACAAATATACTATATCACACTAAACTGTTTTAATACGAAGAATCTTACCACAGCATCCACAGGTTTCTCTGATGTAGTTCATGACATCACATTCCTGTGAATATGTGGAGAATATACTCAGCATCTATACTTTATATAATAATGTGCAATTCATTTACAAAATTTGAAGGCTTACAGTAAGGCCAGTGTCTCCCTCTGGTCCGGGATCTCCCTGTTAAGAACACAATTTAAAATCATTTAAACACCTAACTCAAAATTAAAGAAACTAGATTGTCTATGAAAGCCTGCTTTCCCATGAGTAAATCAGTATGTTTAATCACTTTCAATCTTTGGTACATTATTGTTTGCACTCGTGCACACATTAGTTGCTGGCTGCAGTTCACTTAACAGCCACTGGTGTCACTAAAAACAAAGGATTCTGAATTCCACATAATGCATTGCCCCTTTAATCGATGAACTTGAGAGGTTTGCTTTTAAGTGACTATCCCTTTAATAAACAATAAAAATAAAAATTACATCTCTTCCTCCATCTCCTCTAGGCCCTCTCTGTCCAGGCTCTCCTGCTGGTCCAGGCTCTCCCTGAAAAACAACAAATGTACAATATGATATAATCAATATACTCTAAAATTTTATTAAAGCATTTCACAGAGGTGCTTGTTTTTAAGACTTATGTCTGTACAGATCTTTTTATATTACTTTTATTTTAATTTATTGAATTATATAATGTCTTTTTCTCTAATTGTTTTCTATTTTGTCATGTTTGTGAAATACTTTGCTCCCCATTCATGTTGTTTTATTGTGCTATAGAAATAAAGTTGTCCTTAACCTTATAAGGTGGCACTTAAGGGTCTTTACATAGGTTGTTTATGCTGCTCAGTAGAGGATTAAATACGTTTACACAGAACTGTATTAGGGTTGAACGATGTCGACCAATTTGGCAATTTGGCATCGTACAATGTCTAATGTGAAACATTGCGATGGACGATGGCATCGTCGTCATAGGCGGCAGTGAATTAATTATTTATGAATAATTCATTAATTCATAGCAAATTAAATATCTGTAGCCTACAGCATTTCAACTACCTGAACGGCATGGTCTTTGTTTTACCCATAACCAAATCATAAATAAAGATAAGTTACACATAAATTACCACCTGTCAATCACTTTTTCCGTGGGACTCTGGCATGAATGATCTGTGTCGTTATAATGGCGTTGACAAACTTGGTTGGTAAAAAAGGTGCACAACCAACAGGAACCAACAGTATCTGAGGTTTTCGCTAAAATGACGAAGTACAAGCGTGAAAGCGAAAGATTGACGCAGAGTACTGACGCTGTGACACATTACCTGATAGATTCAAAAGACCGAAGAGTCGTTAGATAGAGACAAGATTAATTAAATATCACGTTTAACAACTATAGTGAGATGCGATACAGTGGTACATCTTTGATAAACTGTCTGACGTGCACTGCTCTCTGGGGTTTTGTGCTCAAAGCATCTGCTGACTGCCTGGAGATCAGACGAGCGCATATGTTAGAGCGCATGACAGAGTGTGCGTCTGTGTATGTGTGTGCAGTCACATGATGTGTGTTTTCAGCGGTATAGTGTGGACGGAGGGCTGTTCAGAATTCTAGATGCCAATGTGGACGTAGATCGTATTACGTAAGACGTATTAGTGTAAACGGGGTCTAAGTGTGTGTTTTTCACAAGAGAGTTGCTGATGCAAAGGGGGCAAGGTGGAGGATCGCAAAGCCAGCTCAGCATCATGATGTCTATCGGCCATCATCGATGGCATCGTCTACCGACCCAACCCTAATATATATACTTTAATACTTTGCCCTGATGGATCTCAGAGCAGGCAAACTATTCTGATTTTATAGAGCACTGCATCTGAGGCAGGCAGAGAGATGCTTTAGCTCTGTAATTATAACTTTGCTGAACAGCAAATATGCAGCTCAAATGAATCAATTTGCTCACCGGCTCTCCTGGAGTTCCCTTTAGACCTGGGTCACCCTTTGGTCCACAGTCTCCTCTGCTTCCTCTGGGTCCAGGTGAACCTTTTTCACCCCTGTCACCCTAAAGAACAAACATACAGCAAATAAATACATAACATTTGTGAAATACAGGGTATTATTAACAATCAATGTACAGTACCGTTGGTCCTCTTGGTCCAGGATAGCTGAATCCAGGTCTGCCGGAATCTCCCTACAGCATAAATATTTTATATTTGTAACAGACGAGCCATTTCTAACAGAAAAGCAAACATTGATTTGATATTTTGTGTGTGTAATGTACCTTTGGTCCTGGAGGGCCAGGATCACCTCTAGGGCCAGAATCACCTGGGTCACCTGATGAACCCTATGTGGAAACATCATATTTATGCATACATCCAACTAAATGAGTTTATCATCTAACCTACAGTAATCCGCCTTCAGTTTCAGACATGTTCAGCCAAAGTGTACGATGAGGCTGACTGCAAATAGTTTCTATTACCTTTCTGCCTGCTTCTCCAGGAGCTCCTGGTGGGCCTCTTGGTCCTGGAAGTCCATTATCACCCTAGAAATTTGTAACAAAAGCCATGGTGATATTTACTCATCTCCGAATACATTTTCTGTTTTCAAGCAGCCAAATCAATGGCTTATACCTTGGATCCTTTGCTTCCAACTTCGCCTGCAAGACCTCTGGGTCCCTCAGGACCTGCCTCACCCTGTCAAACGTTATACATATTTCAATAAATCATCCAGGACATTGATCAAATAATTAATAAATAAAAACGTATCAGAGTTTATAAAAAAACATAAGAGCAGCTTCAGGGTCCAGACTGATATTAAATTGCTATGTTAAAATTAAATTAAATTAAATTAAATTAAATTAAATTAAATTAAATTAAATTAAATTAATTGGTTTTTGCACTTTTTTTCAGGTCTGTGGAAAATAAATTCTTTTGTTATGAATGAAAAACCTCGCCATATCCCTTGCGTATGAGAAATATTAAAGTCAAAAGCAGAATGAAACAGGCACTCATTTTAACCCCGTCATTTATATGCTCCTAAAAAGCAGCACACCATGAACTAATTTACAACAAATTTGTATATTTGCAACAATTTTAAAATATATATTTTTTTATCTGTTTTTGTCCTGTCTCTGTAATTCTGTTGCACTGTAGAAGCTCTGTCACGAAAACAAATTCCTCCTATGTGTGAACATACCTGGCAATAAACCAATACCTGATTCTGATTTCTGATTCTGAAATGTACTACTCAGACTATTTTTATACCTGTGATTATCATGACCTGCAAAAATATGAAATAATGAGTTTGTTACAGTTTGTTGGTCATTTGCCATCTGCATTCTTCAGCTCAAGATACTGCTACTGTCAACTCAAGCTGTCAAAAGTTCATTTCTAAGATACAAAACATATGTAGATGTTTTAAATATTAATCTGCTCTCCTGCACAAATTCAACACCTTTCAATTTTCCGTGAACCTGAACACTGACCTTCTCTCCTTTTGACCCATTAGGTCCGGTGCTTCCTTTAGGTCCAAAGTCTCCTCTTCGCCCCTAATAATGAAATGGCAAATATTACAATTCTGCAGATCAACATACAGTACTGTAGTTTGGGAAGGCAAAAACAAAACCCTTACAGCATCTCCTTTAGGTCCAGGTCCTCCAGCTGTCCCCTATATATGCAAATATATAAAAAACAGAATTCCTGTCAACAAAATAACTGATTTAAAGCGCTAAAATGAATGTAACACAATTAAAAATAACAATACATACAGCGCCTCCTTTTGTGCCAGGAATTCCAGGCGATCCAGGACTTCCCCTCTCTCCCTGAAGGGGGCGGAAGAGAACACATTACAACATGATTGATGGCCAATATTAATGTAATCTCAGGGGTTATCAGATCCTACTTTTGGTCCAGGATCTCCAGCTGGGCCTGGAGGACCCGATCTTCCTGGACGACCTCGATCACCCTGAAAGCAAAGTCAAAAACCAATACATATTAAATCAAGCTGGCTAATTCTGGAGTAATTCACAAAAAAAAATACACATTATTTGATGAATGCACCAATAAAAAGCTGGCTAATTCGGGAGTACAAATCACAAACATATATACATTATATAATCAAATATATATAATAATATAATAATAATCAAATAATCAAATAATACTTGTTCCAAACCTGTTTTAGTTCCTTTCTTCTGTTTAACACAATATATACTGAAGAATGTTGTAAAGCAGCAGCTTGACTTTAATAGTATGTATGTATGTATGTATGAAAATCAAAGGCGGTTTCTTTTTTATCATTCTTCAAAATATCTTGTTTTGTGTTCCACAGAAGAAATAAATTCATGAATGTTTAGTATATGGTGAGGAAATGTTCATTTTTGGGTGAACTATTCCCTTAATGGCTTGATATGTTTCTCTTTTCAGTGTGATTCATCAGGTACCTTGTCTCCCAGAGCCCCTGGAAGACCAGACTCTCCAACATCTCCAGGATGACCATCAGGACCCTGTAAAAGGCATATGTTCACTGGTTAGCTGACCTGTATAACTTAGAGTATGGTCACACTTTTGGTTTGTAAGTTTATTTTGATTAAAGCGAATCTAATGTGATTGCTTTGTTAGTGTCATTTTTAAGAGTGAATACTGCTATCAAAAAAGATGGACTCTGACTGCTATAAACGTATATTCTTTATGCTTTTTTGTTATATTATTGTCCATTACGGGTCAATACATTATGGAAATGTGTCTCACTGCAGCTGATTATCATTTGTGTATGTAACATACAGTAGTTATTCCTCATTCTATTTTGCTTATTCATACAATTTATAAGCTCTACACGAGTTCTAAAGTGATTGAAAACTACATCGTTCTGTATGAACACACACCCGACAATCATGTTTAGCTCATCACACTGCATTACTTTGGATGTGCATCAAAAAATGTCATAAAAGTCTTTTATTATATTTTGTATGTTTAAGTTTGAGGGCGGCACGGTGGCTCAGCGGTTAACACTGTCGCCTCACAGCAAGATGGTTGCTGGTTCAAGCCCTGGTTGGGCCAGTTGGTGTTTCTGTGTAAACTAAACTAAATTAATGTATGTGTGTGAATGAGTGTGTATGGATGTTTCCCAGTACTGAGTTGCAGCTGGAAGGGCATCCGCTGTGTAAAACATATGCTGGAAAGGTTGGCAGTTCATTCTGCTGTGGCGACCCCTGATGATTAAAGGGACTAAGCCGAAGAATAAAGAAAGAATGAATGTATGTTTAGGGTCAGTCTTAACAAAGACAAGTGTGAATTCTAAAGTCAACCAAGGCTAAATGTAGTCTGTTTCTGAACAGGACCCAAAAAAACGAACAGTATGAAGGCATCCTAAAATAAATAAATGGATAAATAAACTATCTAAATGAATAGATGCACATACCTTGTCACCTGGGTCACCTTTGCAGCCAGGAGCGCCAATCCTGCCAAATTTTCCCTGTTAAAAATGACACCTTTTTATTAATTCATTTATTTATTTATTTTTTGACATTCTAATGATGACTAATATCTAAAGTTCATTTTTACTCTTTACTCCAAATGTTCCATGACTAACCTTCTGTCCATCTTTTCCATCACGGCCAGCTATTCCTGCAACACCCTGTTAGACAAACAATAACAAAAGTTTTGTAAACGACAAAAAATATACGCAGGATGAAAAATTGTGTATTCAGAGAAAATATAAAGTGCTAAATAACCATACGATGAGTTTACCTTTTTCCCTTGTGCTCCAATTTCTCCCTAAAAACAGATCATTTGCATGTAAGTGTTATTTTGTCATATTTATCAGACCTTACAGATAACTTCTTTGTCTGTTTACCTTTTCTCCTTTAAGACCAGGTTCTCCCTAAATAAGAAAAAAAAGTAAATAAGACATTCATTAAAGTTCATTAATGATAATAAAATACATTTCAACATTTGATATGAAATGCTGAAGTAAACTATTAAATATGATTTTTATTTAAAAATCCCATAAAAATTTTGTCTGAACAATAATTTACACAAATAAGCTAATTAAATCATATCACATAGCCAAATAAACAGTACATATTAAATGATTTGACTAATTTAAAGTATACTGATCTCTACCTTTTCACTGCACTTGAGGTATATTAAAAACTTACTTTAGGTCCAGGATGTCCAATGGGTCCTTCAATACCGGGATCTCCCTACAGGTTAAAAGAAACAGTACTGGAGTGAGACCTTCACTAAATGAAGATTCATTATAGTTAAAATGAAGTTTCTGTGGTGTGTAAAATACATTCAAGAGAACTGGCTTGTACTCACAGGTCGTCCCCTTTCACCTTTAAGACCAGCGCCCCCATTATCTCCTTTAGCTCCCTGTAATAATCAGGTCAGATCAGGTTTTAATTGATTGAAATTGCTTGTCAGGTAAGATTTCATTAAGAGTTTACTACAGTCTATCTTGTTGTGACACTCACTTTCTGTCCCCTGTGTCCTGGTGGACCTGGAGGTCCTGCAGTCTCCAAGCATTTCGTAGAGTGGCACTGGAAAATATCAATCAAATTGAGTTAGTGAGTTTGGTCACTTATAAAATAAAGTGAACATGAAGAACATTTAAACATCTACAGTATATGACTAAGTCCAGGGGCTTCAAACTAAATTCTATGATAACTTCTTTCATAGTACCTTCATAGTGGTCATATATTCTTATATGTAATAACTCAATGGTTCAGTAAAGAATGTCAACATCTATACTTTTATACATCTATACACTCTTTTATTTTGCATGAGGAGCCATTATAGACAAACCACTTGAGCTTCACATGTTAAAGGGATAGCCCTGTCATCATTTACTAATCCTCCACTTGTTCCAAACCTGTTTCTTTCTTCTGTTGGACACAAAGGATGATATTTCCATAGTTTGTTTGTTGCTACTGTGCATGTCAATGGCTGTTGGCGCATCGATGTATTTGCTCTTCACTGTTAAGACTTTCAGCAGTGAAAATTAAACCACTGAACTTCAACTCTGAAAACTGGACTAAACAGATTCAGTGTACTAGAATTTCTGTTAAGCTGCTTTGACACAATCTACAGTACATCGTAAAAGCACTACAGCAGGGGTCTCAAACTCCCGACCTGCGGGCCAATTACGGGCCGCAACTGACGTCAAAAGCATAAAACAAATATGTTTTTGAATCACTATCATTAATGTGCTGTCGAGTATAACCACTTATTAGCTCCATATTAAAGTACTGCACTATATCTTACTGTCTTTCAGTTTTACTTTCGCTTATTCTCAGCATGCGGTCGGGAGTAACGCACAGGCACATTATTTCTGTGGCTGATTTAAACGTTGAAATAAATGTGCATAAGTGTTCTATTTTTACTAAAGCTCTGTTTTTGTAAATATTCAAGAGTCATTTGATTATTTTCAGTTTTATACCACCTGTATTTTGCTGAACAAACACTTTTTCATTGCTTACACATTATGCTGATGGTGAAACATACTGTATATGATAGTAAATATTCCAATCAAATGGTATCATTTAATAGATTTTCCTCTTATGTGTATTGACATTTCTATTAAATCTACATTTTACTGCTGGTTGACTTGAACATGTTAAAGTAAATGTGAATATATACTTACTTTCCCCCTCTTTGTTGTAGTTTTACAAAAAAAGAAAGAAACTAAGAAAAACAATTGCCAGTAAAGTTACCCAAACTGTTTCTGTTGTTCTTGCGCTGTTAAAATTTTGGTAAAGCAACAATTGGTAGGGACAGAATAATAATATTAATTATAATCATTATTATGACTATTTAAATGTCAAAATGCTCATTTAAACAGCCACAGATATATTTCAGCAGTTGTGTGAAGCAAAAAAAACATGCTAATTTGCATTATCACTGGTGACAGGTAATGCTTGAAATATGAACATCATATCTAAGATGCATCAATTATGTCACTTTATTTCTTGTGCTTGAATGTAAACGGACCACCTATGAATTGTCATCCCTGAAATGGCCCCCCGCCAATTTGAGTTTAAGACCCCTGCGCTATAGAAATGAAGATGAACTGAATTGGTTTACATTCTTCCGAATGTAATGTTTTGAGTTCATAATAAATTCATAATGTTTAAAACCACTTGAGTGTGAGTAAATAATGAGGGAATTTTCATGTCTAGGTGAACTGTCCCTTTAAAAATCACATGGAAAATACACATGGAACACGTGAAACACTTAATTTGTGGTTTTGGAGCAAAAAAAAATCATTTTAAAGTCAAACACTTTAGTAAGTTACTGTAGCATAAACAATAAATTACTTAAAAGAACTGTTCAACTAAGCTTCCAATGCATTGTTGCAAAAATAAATAAATAAATAAATAAAATTTAAAGCCTTTATTTTCAAGAGTACAGTGACAGCTTTGAGGAAAGTCTTGAAGTTGGAACCTCCTGAGAAAAAAAAACCCATTGAAACCAATTGATGTCAGTATCTCACCTCTTGGTAGGCCATATGAAGCTGCAAGAGAGGAAAACAAGAAAGCATTATTAAACTAATCTTCAACCCACAACAAAATCCTAAATCAAGTCCTTTGTCAGAAAATTATCATATCATATCATATATTTGTCAGAATTTTATCTTACCATTAGATTATAATTTAGATTATAGACTAAGTATAAAAAGTAGTGCCGGGCAAACATTAATCGTGATTAATCACAATCAAAGTTTGTTTTGACATAATATATGTGTGAGTTTCCCAGAGATGGGTTGCAGCTGGAAGGGCATCCGCTGCGTAAAACAAATGGTGGATAAGTTAGTGGTTCATTCCGCTGTGGCGACCCCAGATTAATAAAGGGACTAAGCTGAAAAGAAAATGAATGAATATAAATAAACATTTATTCAAATATATGTATGCATGTGTGTATTTATATATACATGAAAAACATAAACAGTACTCACACATTCATTCATTCATTCATTTTCTTTTCAGCTTAGTCCCTTAATTAGCCATTGAAGTCCCTTAAGTCACTACAGCGAAATGAACCACCAACTTATCCAGCATAAGTTTTACACAGCGGATGTCCTTCCAGCTGCAACCCATCACTAGGAAACAGCCATACACACTCATTCACACATTCACTACGGACAATTAAGCTTACCCAATTCACCTATACCACATGTCTTTGGACTTGTGAGGGAAACCGGAGCACCCGGAGGAAACCCACGCAAACACAGGGAGAACTTGCAAACTCCAGACAGATTGTGCTACACACTGTGCCACCGTGACACCTGTTTTATATTTAAATAAAAATTATATATGTATTTGCTACAAATTATATGTGTATTGAAATATGTGCAACAATAGTTTTGTGTGGTTTTGATTCTATGTATGTGTGTCACATACAGTTAAAGCCAGAATATTAACCCTCCTGAATTACTAGTCCTCCTGAATATGTTTCCCCAATTTTCACATTTCTAACACATTTTATAACAAATTTCTAATAACTGATTTATTTTATTTTTGCCGTGATGACAGAAAATAATATTTTACCACATATTTTTTAAGGTACTATCCAGCTTAAAGTGCAATTTAAAGGCTTAACTAGGTTAATTAGGCAAGTAAGTGTTATTAGGCAAATCATTGTATAATGATGGTTTGTTCTGTAGACTACCAAAAAAAATTGCTTAAGGGTGCTAAATAAATGGTTTTAAAAAAATAAAACTGCTTTTATTCTAGCTGAAATTCAAACTAATAAAACTTTCTCCGTAAGAAAAAGTATTATCTAAATATTCGAAAAATTCCTTGCTCTGTTAAACATAATTTGGGAAATATTTAAGCAAATATTTTTGACTTCAACTGCATGATAAAATATTTACACAACAGTTCGGTCTGGTTCTTAAATCTGATTGGCTGTTAGCCTTGAGATATTCTGAAAATAACAGCACCCGTACGGCATCTTCACTCTGGTGTATTACGCCGCATATGTAATACAACATAATGTACTTTTGAGGCTTTTTTAGTCAAGAATGTATTTAGATTGCAACAATGCAGTTTATTTAGAAGGATAGTGTCCATTTTAAATATTTAGAATTCTCGAGATTTAGTGCATCGGCCGCCATCAGCCTCTGAGCACACCAAAGAAAGTGACGGTTGACGTCCGCCTCCAGATGGCGACAGAGACCGCATAATAGATGGAAAAAAAACTACAGCTGAATAAATCATTATAAAACATGTAAGTGGCATTTAACATCGATCTCTCTCTTTTGTATTTTGTAGTGCTGTATTTATACCACAGAAACTGCTAGCGTTTACTTTGCTTTGGCTTTTTCTGAGTTACAGTAAGTATTGTGATGTCCTGATTGCAACAGAGAAATACTGGGAAATATCTCTGAGACTAATGGCATTTCTTGCCGTTCAGCTTGATAATCTTTCACCTTTTTTTCTCATCACTTTAGACATTAGGCTAGAGAATCATTCAAATACTAGCTTTAAAGGGATGTGTGTGAAGTAATAACGGTTTCTCCTGTACTGACAGTCAGCTGCAGATGTGAAAGAGTGGCGGAAGAAAGTAGTTCCTCTTACAAAAGGGTTTTTGCGACACCCGTGTTTGATTTTCTTTTTTTTTTTACACACAACTATACCTTCGAACTGTTGTATAAACGTTCTCATAGCAGTGCGATATGGCTGTTTATTGGCACTGGTGGGGGGTGCTAAGGCCCTCTGCCTGCAGCCTCGAGCCAACGCAACCCTACCACCAGTGCCGATATACAGCCATAATGCACTGCTACACTTGTGATATTGCTCGTATAACACACACACACACACACACACACACACACACACACATTACTTTTGTTTTGGATGTGATTAATCGTGAGTAATCTTTTTCCAGCACTAATAAAAAGCATTACATTACCATTGTGTCATAAATACGATCGATTGTGGACGTCACAATGACCGGCCGTGTTCCAGTGAGATTAACTGCCATGTATTTATCACGGTAAACTCCAGCGGGTGAGTTTGCAATCTCCCTGAGCCCCGTCTCCTCCAAATTCCTGGACGATGCCACAGCGAAGATCCTAATATTTTCATCGCGTGCCCGTTCTGCCGCCACTTTGATCCCACCGCACAGGTTTCCAGTCACGTGACCATCAGTGATGACCACGGCGAAGCGTTTGGCGTTGGGTTTGGATGGAAAGCGGACCAGCTGCTGGGTCATGTTGGTGATGGCGCAATCAATGTAAGTGCCCTTGCCCAGGTATTTGATGGGCCGGAGATTACTGATGAACTTCTCTTTACTGGTGATGGGGCTGAAGAACTCCTGGCGCTGGGAGAAGTGGAGTCCTCCGATGGCCCATGTGATGTCCACGGATCCTCTGTAGTTTACGTTTTGGAGCTTCTCTGCAAATCTGATGGTGAAATCTTTGACACTCTCTACCAAGCTGCCCGGCGGGTTCTCCTGAAGAGCGATGGTCTCAGATGTGTCGATGACAAAGTACAAGTCGATCGGGCATTCTGTAACTTCTGAAGGGACAGAACACACTTGGGGATTTAAATCACTAAATCAGGGTGAAATAGCATGATGCAAGTTCTATATTGGTAAATAAATATGCTAATGATTACAAGTATGAGGGTAGTATTGAAAGACGTTTAATAGTACGCTTATTCAGCATGTGACTGACAATAGGTTTGGCCTGCACAATATATTGTTTTAGCATGGGTATCGCAACATGTGCGTCTGCAATAGTCACATCACAGGATCTGTAATGTGGAGTCCACTTTATTTGAACTCCACTTTTTTTATCTATGTTTCTAATTTGTTAATTATATTCCATGAAGATGCACTACCCTACAAAATCATCCCATTCAATCTAAAATTATTCAGTCGTTTTAAATTGAGTTATTAATAGAGTTGTAAGTGGTGTAAAGTAACTAATTACAAATACTCAAACTGCTGTAATTAAATAATTTTACTCAAGAATTCTATTTTACCAAGTAGTTTTAAAAATGTGTACTTTAACTTTCTCTTGAGTACATTTTTAGTGCAGTATAGGTACTTTTACTCCACTACTTTGCTTCAACCTGCAGTCACTGCTTAATTTTTTTGTTGTCTATGAGGATTAGAAAATTCAGTCCTGTGATTCCTGTTCAATCGAATCCCACATAGAGGTAAAGAGGTAAATGGCATCACAATGAACTACCTCAACACATGGGCGATTTATAATTGCAGCAAACTGTTTGGAAGCATTAAAAGTGTCCAAGAAGAGGTCCAAAATCTTTACACGCATTGACCCAGAGACTGTTTAGATGCATGTCACTGATGAGAAGATGACAGATGTTTACTGTATGAAGACCGAAACACCCAGCAGGCACAAGACGTCAACATGATGTCAGATTGAAGTTGTACCCAAAGGTCATGGGGACATTGCTTTTTGTTTGAAAATGAAAATTGGGTTGACAGGAGAACCCAAAGTCTGGCTGACGTCAATGTCCAACGTCCAAGCTAAAATCAACCAAATATCAACATCTGATGATGTTTCAGTTCGACGTTGTGTGGACGTTACCACTATGATGTCTATCAGATGTTGGATTTTGGTTGTCATACCTGACGAACATATGTCAGTATTTTTCGTCAATATGACATTGGTTTAAGATGTTGGCTTGACATTGGATTTTAGTCACTTTCTAACACAAAATCTAAAAAATTAAAAACTAAAATCAACCAAATATCAACTTCAAGAGTTCACACTTAACTGATGATTGATAATAAAGTATATTTGGCATACTGTCCCGGGAGAGCCCTGAGCTCAGAATATCCTTGAGCCCGGGGCTCCCTCCCGTTTGAAGGGCGAGAGGAGAGTTTGAGCTCAGGTAAGTCTTGAGAACTCCCCTGCCTGTGAACGTGCTGCGATATATCTGACTAGAGTTGCCTTAAGATGCTATTTTAAAGTAGTCAATTTACTTGTGTTGTATGTTTTTGGACAGTGGGAGGAAACCGGGGAACCCAGGGAAAACCCACGCTAGCTGGCTCAGGGAGGGGCCGAACCAAAAACGTTCTTGCTGTGAGGCAACAATGCTAACCACTGGGCCATTGTGCCACCCTATCATAGAAGGGGAGAAGTTGGTGGAGGGCAGGATTCTTCAAGACGAAGATGACTGGAGTAGAAAGCTCTGGCAATTTATAATGTCTCAGGATTTGTCTGATTGGTGCAATACATGGAGCTGATGTGGTACCAGCTTGTGTTTAATCACAAGCATGTGATCCTCTCGAAATTAGTTTATAAATCATTTGACGTCATTATTGGACATCAAAATAACACTGTCCCTAGACGCTGGCTAGACATTGAACTATGGTCACCTGAGATCACAACCTAAATCGAACCTAATATTAATGTATTATATCATTGTGTGCCTGCTGGGCAATAACTAAATGCACTACAGAATGTTGCGTTTACACACATTCACAAATTACATGTAAATGCATCAGCTTTTTACAGCGCAATACTCACTATTCTTGAGTCCTTTTGAAAGGGCTACTTTTTCCTCATACTTTGAGTAATTCTTTATTTACAACAGATACTTCTACTCTACTTGGACTACATTTTTAGGCAAGTAATGGTGCTTTTACTTAAGTATGAATTTCCAGTACTCTTTCCCCCACTGAGAGTTGTTACGTGGCCGGGGTGTTGCTTTGTTGTTCCCTCCTCCCCTTTCTGTTTTAATTTGCTGTCTGCTACCCTTCTAAAATCTATTTGTTCCGATTGGCTTTCAACAATGGACCAATGAGTAAAGGAAGCGGGTCATTTAAGTGCTCCAGTGATGACTTGAACCAAACTGGGGGGAATTCTTCATCTCTTGTCACTGCTCTTTGGCTTTTGTGTGACACTTGTGTGTATAAGCTGTTCTCTGGTTTGTTTTATTGTTTGAGTTATATACATTTTGCTTGACTTACATCTTACATGTAGGTAAATGATTCTCTGTTAAAACACTATAGGTAAAAAGCAGGCTGCTACCCTCTTTCAAGCCTAGTTGTAGTGAGGGGCTTGTGACGCCGAAGTTTTTTTCTATGTTCAGTTTTCTCTTCAGTTATTCAGAGCTGAGGAGGGTTTCGTTAGCGGGTCTTTAATATATATATATTTTTTGAATTGGCACCACTTATTTTCATTCCCCGATTTTCCTTCCCTCTATACTAGAACCTTCTATGTGAAGCTGCTTTGACACAAATTTACATTGTAAAAGCGCTATACAAATAAAGGTGAATTTAATTGAATTGAATTATCACAGAGATGCCCAAACAAGGCCAGGGGGGTCAAAGTTGGCCCATGGTAACCTTTGATTTGGCCCACCAGCCCATCTGAGAAGAGAGGGAGAACGATAGGGATGGTTTCGAGATTGTCTATTCAAATTTAATGTTTTTTGGTCTGTTTGTTTTATTGTTAAAAGTTGACTGAAATTAAATGTTTCAATTAAATGCTGTAAATGGATCACATTTTGTTTAAATGTACATACAGTCACCCAATAAACCAGAGACTTTGGTGAGCAAATCAAGTCAAAGGCAGATTCTGCTTGACAAGTGTATTCAGCATTGAACTCCACTGTGTTATAAATGTGATTGTTTATGTTTTTTTCAATGAGTTCTCATTAAACAAGATATGCTGCATTAGTTAATACCATTTAAAGCAAGATTTTCTATTTATTTTGAAATATTATTAAATAAATTAGGAAATCACCCATGGCAACTGTAATATAACATACTGCAGTTTGGTATATTTACTTTCTGCCCACAGCTAACAATGATATTTGGTTTTTGGCCCTTCATATGATCAGGTTTGTGTCAATTTGCTTATTCTTTTCTTTTGCATTTCTTGTACACATTTTTAAATATACTTTGGTGCTTGAATTATTATTTTTCTTTCTTCTCTTTATTATTGTAAATAAAGAGAACCACCTTCGCCACATCCATTGTTTGTTTCGATTCACAGCAGCTAACATCTCAAGGGAATTTGAAAGTTATCGGGTTGCCAGTTTTTCAAAAATATCATAATAAAACATTGCAGAAAATCGAAACATGGCAATGTACGTGTTTTACAATATTGTGCAGCCCTAATATAGGCACAGATAATGTTGTAAAAGGTTAAAATTTCAAATAAATGCTGTTCTTTTTCTAATAATCACAGATACAGTCATTACGGGTTTTCTCTTTTTTATATACCTTTTAATTTAGATATAATTTACTTTATTCAGAAAGGATACCTTAAATTGGTCAGAACCAACAATAAAGACTTTAATCATGTTAAAAATTATTTCTATTTCAAATAATTGTTTTTTATTAAAAAAAAACCCTGATTTAAAAAAGACAAGAAAGAAACTTATTTATCAAGGAATGATAAATTAATTGATCAAGATTTTTATTAAGATTTAAAAAAGAAAGCCTTTCATTATCACCAAAGATGATTTATTTATTCATTTAAATTTTAAAAATATAAATATTGTAGAATTTTATAAAAAAATGTAATTCTAATTTCATATATAATAAAATATAAATAATTATTTTGATTCAAAGCTTCCTATTCAGCGTTTATTACACACAATCCTTCTGAAATCATTTTAATATGCTGATTTGATGCTCTGGAAATATTTCTTCTAATCAATCTTGAAAACAGATGTGCTCCTTAATATGTTTTATGAAAACTAATAAATTGTTCCAGGAATGTTTAATGAATAAAATCTTCAGGATTTATCTGAAATTATTTTTTCACCCATTTTTTTACAATTTCATTCATCCAATAAATAAAGAAATCCTGCATTCACAGAATTTAACAGAATGATCGGTCACCAAATCAAGCAGCAATTACTCACTTATAGGACTACACGAAGAGCCGGCTGGAGTCTGGCCCTGTGCATGAACACCCACAAACAACAGGAGGAGGATCGACAATCTCATCATCCTCACTCTCCTTCCTGAACAAGACAAGCAAACAGAACATGTTGACCATGATCACAGCACAACATGCTCATAAATCCTATCTACAGACATCTCTTAGCTTCTACCATGCTCATTTACAGAACATAGGGACTTGTGCAAAATAATAGAAGATGTCTGAAATGTTTTAATGCTTTAAAGTGCACTAATGCACAGCCATGAAATTATGAACTAACAATCAGTAACACAATGGTGCATAAAGTAAATTCAGTATCATAGACTTTATCTTCTGCAAAAAATATGAATACAGTTGCATTTTCTAACAGAAAAATGAACATTGCTTCCTGAATTTTCCAATTTTCCAACATTTTGAAAATGCTCAAACAGAGTCAAACAGTAGTTGGAAACTGAATTGAATTGGCCACACCCATAGAAAGTTTAACTGAAAATAGAAATATTCAAGAGACATTCTTCAAACGTGGATAATAGATAAAAAACAGAAGTTAAACTC
Source organism: Danio albolineatus (assembly GCA_903798035.1). Classification (NCBI taxonomy): domain Eukaryota; kingdom Metazoa; phylum Chordata; class Actinopteri; order Cypriniformes; family Danionidae; genus Danio; species Danio albolineatus. Next base: position 3,273,320 of record CAIGQQ010020246.1, on the reverse strand, counting down.
TGTTAATCTTCTCCATATGGAGCTCTGAGGATGTTAATCAATTGTAGATGGCCTTTTAAACCAATATGTTCACATTAATTTAACTTCCTTTTGAAACAATCATGTTTAACTGCAGATGTTGTGCAGAAAACTATATTTCCCATGATTCTATACAGAAAATCCCACAAATCAGAAAGTCTCAGCGAGCAAAGTGTGCCAAAAAAATAATCTTTAGCTCCACCCACTCTCATGGATAACTGCAAATGACTCCTGTAGATCTAATATTTTATTTGATCTCTCTATGCTATCAAAATGTTTAAATATATAGATATTTAAATCCAAAATCAAACAAAAAGTGCTCAGGGGTAGACTAATTAATGTGTCTGTGCTTCTTAGGTAAAGGATTCATCAGAATAAACAACGAAAGTAAGTCTAAGGCACTCGAAAAATATGGAAAAATATTAAAAAGCATTTATTGACATGGCTATTCCTTCACATTTTAAAGGGATAGTCATGAAAATAAAGGCTTTTTCATATTTTTTTCCACATTTTCAAGTGCCTTGGACTTACTTTCTTATATAGATATTAAATTTTTTGAATGAATATTTTTACCTGCACTGTTAACATTACTAAAGTAAGAATCTGCAGTAGAATCAACAGTAGTTAGAATCTACAGTAATTATCTGGCAGCAGTTCGCCAGTACCTTACTGTAAATCAATTACAGCAAAAATACTGTATATACATTTTCAGCACCATTTAGCTTCCTGTATATGTATTTACAGTATTGTATATATTTACTGTAAAATATACAATAAGTTTTACAATGCAACTTTAAAATACAGTAACATACTGCATAACTGTCCTACAGTAAAATACAGTTAATATTACAGTTAAATACTGTGTAATTTACTAAAATAGTTAACAGTGTGTCATTTGCAATGTTAAATGGGATTGTAGTTCTTATTGTAATTATAGTTGTTAAGTATATGTTGTTGTTTTTTTTGCTTCAAATCCAGAGTTTTAATGTATTTTTCAAAGATCCACCTGCTTTCTATTGGACGCGTTCTCGTGATACTGAATGTGTCTGAATAGCAAAGCTGTTCAACTTGCAGTCCTAAAATCCTGAGGGGCAGAAGTATTTTACATTTTTGAAATTTTGACACTTTTTAAATCATGAAATTTTCAATAGGATTTCACAATGGCATTTTAAACATGAGCAAAATAAGAGTTGTGTTTGACATTACCTGAAAAAAAAGACATCAATGTTTTATTCTACAACAGGGCTAATACAGTCCTACCTCATAGGCTCTCACTTTAAACAAGGTTTTTGCATCACATCAAAGTTCATGTGTTGTGATTCACCTCATAGCTGGTTGGTTCAGCTAGTGGTTTATAAGAGTTCAAAATCACTATGACAAACAGTTCCAGATCCATGGCAACAACAAAAAAGTAGGCGTGAACTAATTCACTCTATCTTAAAACAGGGCGTGGCTTAAATAGCAGGAAGTTAATTGTAATTGTGCAGACAAAACAAGGCTCCATACTAATTATCTTGGTCATTTGCACTATTCATAGTTTGTTTTTAATGGATTAGTTAATAAAGAGTGAATATTGTCTAAATGAAGCTTTTACGATTCGCTGCACTGATCAAAACGGACCAATCGTTGTATTTGGGAATCCTGCACAAAGATTTTAAACTGTTTTTCTAGTTGGCTGAGGTGGATTTTCATGAGCGTGTCAGATATCAACAACTGCAATAATACATTTTAACAATTATTTAATCAAATGTCTAATAAAAAACAAAAGTGACTTTCTGAGACCCCATCTACAACCTTGATTTAAGTAAATTTTCTCTCTAACAAAATGCTTATTTGCTTAAAAATGAAAATGAGATCATATTTTCTCTGGACCTCTAATCAGCTAATTCAGACTATTATTAGGCTGTCCAAGCAGATTCAGGATAGCTGCTGCTAGAGAAATATTTGACAATATTTATAACAGTTTGTATTTGAAACAATTATCTCAGCTAGGCCTCACATTTAATCAAATGAGTCAATCTGATACACTACTATATGCCATACAAATGTGACAAAAATAAAAGCTGACTTGTGCATTGCTTACATCCAAATATCACGTGATTCAACAAATTACGAAAAGGACAAATATTTGCATTGTTACAGTATAATGTAAATGTAGCAACTACCCTAATTACTGCCGAATTTCAGTTTATATGTTATTATGTTATCATATGTTTATATGTCATGTCCATTATATTAAATATGGTATGAAACATAAGCTGAATATATAGAGTCATTATGAACTCAACCTGCGTCTTTCAATCATCAGATTACGTCAGCACGAATGTGTGATTTAAGAACGAAATAATAATGATGAAGTGCATTGCAAATCACTACAGCCTGCAAAACCATCGTCTTTTTCTCTCCATCTCCACTAAATCGCCTTCCAGCAAATATTTGAAGCAGGATATAATATAACCACTCTGAACAATATGATGGGCTAACATAAATGCCTGTGCTTTTCCAAACCATCACTCTTCAGAGTCAGCAACGCATTTGCCAAAGTTATATAAAAGTTAGTTTCGACTTACCCACCCAAGACCAGAGAATTTGAAGAACTTCTCGACTGCGGATTTATGTTTAGGGCTACCAAGCATACATTCCGAACCAGGTAGAAGCAGAAATCAGAATAAAGTCCAAAATGAGGGAGTGAGTGAGTAGCCAGGCTGCAGGAGAAGTTTCCTCTGCGCTTCTCCCAGCTTGAACAGAAGTCTGGATCCTCCTTCATGCGCGCCGCTGCATCGCGCGCGTCCCCGCTTCTGTCCGCGTGGCGGCGCTGTGCTTCCACACTGACGCGCGCTTCACGCATCTCTGTTGGAAATCTAATGATCATCAGAGGGGAGGGGAGGGGAAAGGAGGGGAGAGGGGTTTAGAGTGCATCACCCACACATGTTCACAAAAACTGGAGTGAGACATCTTATTGAATTATATTTAGTGTTTTCTTTCAAAAAAAGCAGGGTACGTGTAAAGTAACAGCGGGAACTCTCATATGGGCTTTCTTCTGTGAAAGTGCGTTAATGAAAGGCACATGGATGAAGCATCTGCCGGCACAGTGACCATACTTCTGTTTCAAAGGAACTGAATCCCTTTGTGTTTTGTGAGTTATTTGTAGTTTTCTGGAGAATGCAGAGGAAACACTGTCAAATGTAAAACAGACTACTCCTTATAGCTGTATGACACAAACAATTTTAGATACAGATATATAGACTCTCAGAAATAATGGTACGAATGCTGTCACTTGGTGGGACCTTTTCAAAAGGTACACATTTGTAACTAAATGGTCCTTATTAATACCTCAAGGGTACATATTATCTAAACTGCACAAAAGTGTATCTCTTGTAATTTTAATCTACTTCTACTAATATTTCAAGAGTTCACACTTAGCTGATGATTGATAATAAAGCGTATTTGGCATGCTGACCCGGGAGAGCCCTGAGCTCAGAATATCCTTGAGCCCGGGGCTTCCTCCCGTTTAAAGGGTGAAAGGAGAGTTTGAGCTCAGGTTAGTCTCGAGAACTCTCGCTGCTTGTGAATGTTCTGAGATGTATCTGACTAGAATTGCCTTAAGGCTGATTTATACTTGACGCGTCCGCTAGTTCGCTTAAGTGCGCACGGCAAATATGACGTCATCGCGGGTGCGCGCGACATGGTTTTGGCTGGCGGAGCGCACTGATTTTTTTGAGACTCTGCGAACAGTGCGCGCGGTGCAGCGTCTGATTTGAGTTGAATATGAAACACTTTGAAGAGATTTTGTCTGAAACAGATACGAATGTAAAGATATCTTCATGATCAGTGATCATAGAGATAACCAGATGATCAATAATTCTTGGCTAGAAATAGCAACAGCAGTGAGAAAGGAGGAAAGTTTTTGTTAAAAGGTTTGTAAAAACCTGAGGGACGAGTTTGTTGAAGCCAAAAGAGGCCAATGGAGACACAGGTACACCATTACAGAATATATTTTTGCACCAGTCACAGGTTTAACACTGATGGATATATTACAACTGAATTTAAAACAATTTAATAGTTACAAAACTATAATGAAGTAACAAATTATTTCTTTGATAACTGGACAGGAATATTTGAACCAGTCGGTTTACAAACATGATGCCGTTTTTCTAGGTTTTATGGTGATAATGGTCAGGAATGTTGGATTATTATTGCCTTTTTAGCATGAGAAGAGAACAGAAACTAGCCAGACAGTAATGTGTGAACTGTGGAGCGGCTAAATAAAAAAAACAAAAAAAAACACCTGTATTATTTAGTAAGTGTACTTTTTTGCTTTTATTCTTGCCATAATAAAAATATATCTTTGGTGAGGAACCCGTGTTCTGTTGTCATTAATATTTGAATACACTTTAATAGGTAAAACTGTCTGAGATATGAACAAAGGCAAGTGATGCATCAAAGTTTAATTAAAAAAAATCTTGAATGGTTACAAAAATCTTTATAATCATTAAAATAATTTATAAAAATAATAAAAATAACTAGTTTAATAAACATCAATAATATTAATGATGTGACGTAGTTCCTGAAACTTTCTACTTCTCTGTATATCTGTCTGACTTATGATCAGTTTCACTTGACCGCCCCCTGTCGTTTTAAAGAATATCACAACGGCGAACGCGGCGAGTATAAAAAGCCTCGTCCGTTTCGCGAGGTGCACGCGCACTCAGCAGAGGCGCGCAATGCGGCGCCAGGCGAAAGTATAAATCCAGCTTTAAGTGGACGTTTAAAGTAGTCTACTTTGTATGTTTTTTGGACGGTGGGAGGAAACCGGAGGACCCTGGGAAAACCCACGCGAACACGGGGAGAACATGCAAACTCCACACAGAAACACAGCTCGGAGAGAGGCTGAACCAGTGGTGTTCTTGCTGTGAGGCAACAGTGCTAACCACTGAGCCACCGTGCCAGCCTATCAGAGAAGGGGAGGAGTTGGGGTGGAAGGGGGGACTCTTCAAGACGAAGATGACTGGAGTAGAAAGCTCTGGTAATTTACAGTGAGTCATGATTCTTCTGATTGGTGCATTGTGCTGAGCTGATGAGGTACCAGCTGTGTTCAATCATAAGCACGTGATCCTCTCGAAATTTAGTTTATAAATAAACCCCACATAGCTTTGAGGTACCAATATGGACTCTTTAAAGTACAAGTGTATACCTTTTTGAAAGGGTACCACCCCAGTTCCTTTATTTCTGAATGTAAATAGGGTAAAACAAATCTTAATATTAAAGAGGAAAAAGTCTACTTTAACTTACACTGAACTGCAATATTATAAAAGTAGAATAACCAAAAATAAACAAATAAATCTCACAATGCACTACACATTGATTGTAATTCTAACTGCTTGCTTGTTTTTCTTTAAAGCATGATATGAACTCGAACTTTTAAATTGCACGATACTGAGAATCGCATGATGTAAACTCATTCATTGACAAGAAGTAATGGTGTTAAACTCCAAATTGAGATATAAACTGACTCAGGAAAAGTTAGAACTTCAAGTTGTACGTTCGAAATTGCCAAAAGACAATCAGAAAATATATATACCACAACTCAGGTTTTTTTTCTTAGAATAAATTATCTTTGTGCATTTATCATTAATTGTTACAATTCTGATTTTATATTTCACTACTTGTATTTTTTTCTCAAAAATGTGAACGAAAAAAGAAAGAATTTGGCAGAAAGGGGTCATAATTTTATTTAGTTTTTCACATTTATGATTTTAAAGTCCTCTTCAAAATGTTAATTCATTTATTCATTCATTCATTTTCTTTTCAGCGTAGTCCCTTTATTAATCTGGGGTCGCCACAGCAGAATGATCCGCCAACTTATCCAGCATATGTTTTACGCAGCGGATGCCTTTACAGCTGCAACCCATCACTGAGAACATCCATACACACCTATTCACACATACACTACAGACAATTTAGCTTACCCAATTCACCTATACCTTGTCTTTGGACTTGTGGGGGAAACCAGAGCACCCAGAGGGAACCCACGCGAACATGGGGAGAACTCCACACAGAAATGCCAACTGACTCAGCCGAGGCTGGAACCAGCGACCTTCTTGCTGTGAGGTGATCGTGCTACCCACCGTGCCACCATGACACCTTCAAATTTTTCAGTATATCACAATTCTTACTGGTTTTTTTTTTTCAAGAAATATGAGATAAACTTAAATGTCGTAAACTTAAAAGTCGTAAATAAAGAGATAAACTCCCAAAATATAGTATATTTTTCTCAAAGTTCTGACAAATTTTTTATTTTATAGTTATGAGAATAGGCTTTCTCACAATTTAGACTTTGTTTTACCAGTTTTCAGCTTTCAAAAACGAGATATAAACTAAAATAAGACGGAAAATGCCAGTTCCGAAAGAAAGTCTGAATTATGAGATAAAAAGTTGCAGCTATCTTATTATTTTAATATATCTCCACTGCAATATTTTATTACAGTAAAGAAAACAAGACAGTTTAGATGACAGTGACCTGTTTGTGCTTAATTACAAAAATGTTATCAAGAATTTTAGTGGCCAAAAAAGCAAAAATAGGAAGCAGTTTGCTGAATGCATAGACGAATGTGCACTTACTTTTCTTACACAAGATACAAGAAATATGACCTACATGCTCTTAGAAAAACTCCATATGCTCTGCCAAGTGTTTTTTTATAAGTCATCCATGGTTTTGGCCAGTCATTTCCAGTCAATTACAGTACAAAGCCAAGCACAACAAGGTATTTGCAGTAACTTGTGGGCATCTGACAGAGCTACTCCACTGAGTCACATACACATTCATAGTCCAGTAAAAATGAAATGTGCATGCCCCAAATATGCACAATATGTTTACACACTGCACACAAAAACACCATAACCTTCAAAAGCATTCAATCGCCACATGAGAAGGAGGAAATTACGGAAAAATCTCTTGAAGCCGTCTGTACGCCATATGTCCGTTTCTGCTGGCCTTTAAGAAAGGGGTGCTGGATTTAGGATTTCCCCTGTGTGGAGAGAGAAAGGCGAACATGAGAGAGAAAAGAAGATATCTTTCACATCCTTTCCAAAGTTCCACAGGATTTCAAATCACTTGCACAAATATCCAGTTGAACCAAAGTTACATAAGATAGTAAAGCAGCACAGGAAGCTCTTTATATTCCGAATGCCGGAGGAAGACTGGGAAAGACTCACTTATTTAATCTGTTTTATCTAATGAGATATTATATATTGAAAGATATCTTCTTTTCTCTCTCATGTTCGCCTTTCTCTCTCCAC
>CAIGQQ010020246.1:3252040-3265603 GCA_903798035.1 Danio albolineatus | reverse complement strand
ATATATATAAATTTTAATGGTGTGTTGGTGTGGACTGGCTTTGGCCTAAAGAATTTCCTGTGTTTTGTGATTTAGTTGTGCTTTCGATTTATTTATGCTTACAAATTGAGTTACAGGATTTCAAAAGTCACGCTTATTGTCATTTTTAGTAGCTTGAAATTATATTATTATTATAATTATACATTATTGCTATTAATATGAATTAAGGTATTAAAAAACAGGCTTTTATTGTATTGCACAGGTTTCAAGAGTTCACACTTAGCTGATGATTGATTATAAAGCTTGTTTGGCATGCTGTCCCGGGAGAGAGCACTGAGCTCATAAGATCCTCGAGCCCGGGGCTCCCTCCCATTGCAAGGCAAGAGGGGAGTTTGAGCTCAGGTAGATCTCGAGAACTCCTGTCATAGTAGGTAAAGAACATATAGTGATTGATCTTTTTAAAAGATAACTTGCTAGGAGCATGTCTATGGTGTTGATTTGGATTAGTCAATTAACTTAAGTTGCATGTTTTTGGACAATGGGAGGAAACAGAGGGACCCGGGGGAAACCCAAGTGATCACAGGGAGAACATGTAAACTCCGCATAGAAACGTCAGCTGGCTTGGTAAGGACTAGAACCAGAGATGTTCTTGCTGTGAGGCAACAGTGCTAACCACTGTGCCACCCATCTAGAAAAGGAGGAGGAGTAGGGGTGGAAGGGGGGATTCTTCAAAACGAAGATGGCTGTGATATGGAACCTATGGTATTTACAGTGGCTTAGGAATCGTCCGATTGGTGCATCATAAATTGGGTAATGCGGGTCCAGCCACGAGCAATAATAAGCATGTGATCCTCTCAAAATCAGTTAATAAATAAACCTTATTTATTATACAAATATTAGTATAAACTAATAAAAATGTCAATAACATTCACTTTGTTAAATTGATTAGTTAATTTTGGACTTGATTTTATCCAAATTAGATGTTTATATCTCACAAATTCGAGCATCACGGCATCGCCTCACAGCAAGAATTTTGCTGGTCAAGCCCAGGCTGGGTCAGTTGGCATTTCTGTGTGGAGTTTGTATGTTCTTCCCGTGTTCGTGTGGGTTTCCTCCGAGTGCTCCGGTTTCCCCAACAATCCAAAGACATGTGGTAAAGGTGAATCGGGTAAGCTAAATTGTCCGTAGTGTATGTGTGTGAATGAGTGTGTATGGATGTCTCCCAGTGCTAGGTTGCAGCAGAAAGGGTATCCGCTGTGTAAAACATATGCTGGATATGCTTGAGTCAACTCAAAAATGTCCAGCAGCTGCTTGCCTAAAAATGTTCAACTTCTCTTTTTTTTACAGCATACACATTTTTGAGTTTACTCAACTTAAAACGAGTCAAGTGCAGTACTTGGGTTGAAAGTTGAGCCAACTCAAAAAAGCTCTGCAGCAAGTTGGCTTACAAATTTGAGTTGAGTCAACTTTTTGTTTTATATTGTAGTAAGTTCATTCATTCATTTTCTTTTCGGCTTAGTCCCTTTATTAATCCGGGGTCGCCACAGCGGAATGAACCGCCAACTTATCCAGCATTTGTTCTACGCAGCGGATGCCCTTCCAGCTGCAACCCATCTCTGGGAAACATCCATACACACTCACTCACAAACACACACTATGGACAATTTAGCTTACCCAATTCACTTGTACCGCATGTCTTTGGACTGTGGGGGAAACCGGAGCACCCGGAGGAAACCCACGCAACCACGGGGAGAACATGCAAACTCCACACAGAAATGCCAACTGACCCAGCCGAGGCTCGAACCAGCGACCTTCTTGCTGTGAGGCGATCGTGCTACCCACTAGGCCACCGTGGCGCCCATATTGTAGTAAGTAACTGTTAAAAATAGCCTAAGTAAAATATCTGCTCAATTTTCAGTTTATTTATGATTATTATTATGGGTCAATGATCTCATGCTTCTGATGTTGAATTTTTAGTTCAGTAGTTTGCAACAAAAAATCTATTTAGAGTAAACCTGTATAAATTCAGATATAATAACAGAAAATACTGTTAGCTTATTACCCATTTTTTGTCTCATAATTTACACAGAGACAATATACGTTTCAAACTACTGAAACTGTGCATAAAATTCTTTTTTTTTCAACATCAACCAGTCAATACAGAGATCAAGACGCTGAAAAAAAAAAACGGATTATTTTGAAAGTCTACCATTTTATTTATTAATTCAGAGTTTAAAGCAGATTTGTTTATCAGTAAATCTATTTATGTATAGATTTCTTACCTGTGTTTTTTAGGTCTGCCATATTTTTTCCTTCTCTGCATAATTTAAGCTGTTATTTGGTGAGTACACGTTGAAATTTGCTCCAATACCCAAACCCTGAGTAGTATCAAAAATATGGATTTATTGGATATTGGTGTTACTGGTTATATTCCAAAAGTGCACATAAAAAGAACCTATAAATCTGTGTATACTGTGATGGTTACTATGGTGAAAGAGTATACACTACATTATATTTTTTCCAAAAAAAATCCCAAATGCAATGTGAATATCCTGAATGCCTTATATATTAAATTCTGTTTAGTATGGGGAAAAAAACAGTGCCATTTAAATCAATTCAATTGTAGCTGTCTTATTAGGCCTTTAAGCTAAATAAATGTGAAACTGATGTCAAAGTGCAAGGAGGATTGCGTGGCCATTCTAACTTTATAGGTCTGCTATTTGTTAACAAATCAGAGGTGCAAACAGTAACACACTTGACTGCATACATACACACACACCTAAAACACACATATTTTCATGGTCACACTCATAAACTCACAGATGTGCATGCAATTCCTCTCTCTTACACACACACGCGCACACACAAGAATGACAACAACTTCCAGCTGGAGTTTATCCTTTTTTTTGCTACCCTTTCACTTTTAAACACTTCGTGTGTGGCGTGTTCCAATGCATGCATACATGTACTGTATATCAAGTACAAACACAGTCAAAATTTGTATACACCGTCTGACCTTTCAACCTTACAAGTGCAGATCTTTACTCAGAACAGCAGATGAGAAGCATTTATATAACTCGAATCATCTCCCCTTTGTGAATTTAACGTGTGTCCAGATATTCATTAATTCATTTTATTAATTAATTTACAAGGGCGATGCGGTGGAGCAGTGGATAGCACTGTCACCTCACAGCAAGAAGGTCACTGGTTCGAGCCCAGGCTGAGTCAGTTGCCATTTCTGTGTGGAGTTTGCATGTTCTCCCCGTGTTCGTGTGGGTTTCCTCCAGGTGCTTCAATTTCCCCACAGTCCAAATACATGTGGTACAGGTGAATTGGGTAAGCTAAGTGTATGTGTGTGAATGAGTGTGTATAGATCAGGGGTGCTCAATCCTGGTCCTGGAGATCTACCTTCCTGCAGATTTCAGTTGCAACCCATATCAAACACACCTGCCTGTAATTATCAAGCGCTGTTCAGGTCTTATTTAATTGGTTTAGGTGTGTTTGATCAGGGTTGGAGTTGAACTCTGTAGGAAGGTAGATCTCCAGGACCAGGATTGAGCACCCCTGGTATAGATGTTTTCCAGTGCTGGGTTGCAGCTCATTCCGCTGTGGCGACCACAGATTAAGACTAAGACTAAGCCGAAAAGAAAATGAATGAATGAATAAATGTCACAAATTCAACAGAATTCTCAGAACTGAGAGACAATGGCAGAATTTTAAGATACCTACATTGTTAAAAAAAAAAAAAAAAAGTTGACAACCTGAAATTTGTAAGGAAACTTGCTGCAGAGATTTTTTGAGTTGACTCAACTTTCAACCCAAGTACTGCACTTGACTCAAATTAAGTTAAACTCAAAAATGTCCAGAAGCTGGTTGCCATAAAATTTTCAACTTCTTTTTTTTTTACACCGTACACATTTTTGAGTTTACTCAACTTAAATCGAGTCAAGTGAAAAGACAGTCAACTTTTTGCTTCATAGTGTAGTAAGTAACTGTTAAAAATAGCCTAAGTAAGTCGGTGACAATAGCCTAGTGGTACTGTGTGCCGACATATAGCACAGATGTACTCAAGGCAACCTGAGTTTGATTCCCAGCTCGAGGTCCTTTGCTGATCCTTCCCCTCTCTCTGCTCCCAATGCTTTCCTGTCTGAAATCTCCACTGCCCTATATCATAATAAAGGTAAAAAATAGTTATTAAAAAAAATAGCCTAAGTAAAATATCTGTTCAGTTTATTTATGATTTATATTGCATTTTGGGTCCATGATCTCATGCTTTTGATGTTGAATTTTTAGTTCAGTAGTTTGAAACAAAGATTCTATTTAGAGTAAACCTGTGTAAATCCAGATATAATAACAGAAAAATACTGTCAGCTTATTACCCTTTTTTTCGTCTTATAATTTACACAAACAGAGACAATATATGTTTCAAACTACCTTCTATGTGAGATTTGATTGAACAGGAATCACAGGACTGAATATTCTAATCCAACAGACAAGAAAAAGATTGCAGGTTGAAGGAAAGTAGTAGAGTAAAAGTACCGATACTGCACTAAAAAAATGTACTCAAGAGAAAGTAAAAAGAAAACATCTTTAAAACTAATTAGTAAATTACGATTTTTGAGAAAAACTACTTAATTACAGCAGTTTGAGTATTTGTAGTTACTTTACACCACTGAAAGATTCTCATAAAGTTTGTAGCCACTTGGGAGTGGGTAAATAGTGCATATGTTTTCATTTTTGGGTGAACTATCCCTTTAACTCTAAGTTAAATTCAACAAAGCAGCTGTTTTAAATTTGAGGCTGATATCTCAAAAAATGAGCTTTCAGTCATATTTTGATTGGGTGCAGAATCAAATTTTACACTTAATGAAATTAGTTCCTCATTTATTTCCAATGTGATCATTGTTTGACTTTGAACGGCACACGTGTGATCATTTCAAGACCATTTAACCTTGTCAAATCATGTGCAATGAGTTTGTGTCGAATTCTCATTCCGTTCATTAAGATTTCAGTCAAAAAATTAAGTAGCACTACTAACTATACAGTAGTCAACATTTGAAGAGGATCAAAACCTTTCATCAAAGTTACCCTAAAACTATCGTACTCATTCTTGTCTTCTGAATTAGTTTGATGCACTTCAAATGTTCACAATTGTAATCTTAAATAGAGTTTTTAATAGACAGCATGCATGGTCTCCAATCTGATACACCCGTTTTTCAATGAAGTAGATTAGCCAGAAATTTTAAATGGACTGATAAACACAGCTTTCTGAGATGGCCTTATCTGATCAGCTGAAATATTTCTCTGGAAAAACTGCTGTCAAGCACCTGTGAAGAACCTCAAGGCTGAGGAAAACATAATTTCAGCTCGACTTCTGCAGAATAATCAGGCTCTGCTCATGAAACAGCGATGGGTTTGTGTTTTTTCCATGTTTCTTGGCGACGATTGCATATTTCCTTAAAAAGGAGAGAAAGGGACTGAGAGAAAAAGGAGATGGAAGGGGTCTAAATGAGGGGGGACTAAGCCTGTTTCGTCTCAGAGGCACTGGATGACTAACACTACAGGAATGATTCCACACTTACACACAGTTACAAGCTCACAAATGAAAAACTACTTTCTCCACCACATCACGAGTCTACTGAACAACTGCAGAATAACATACAGTATCCCAGTGATCGTTTTGTAAAATGCAGAAAGTTTATGAGATACTAAGTTATAATTATGAGATTTAAAAAGAATCTATATTATATGAGCCACAATGTTGAAATTAAAACACAAAATAAGTGTTAACTGGCAAAACAATAATGAAATAATGATTACTTAATTATTATTACTTAAATATGAGATAAAAATCGCATTTAGTATTCTTGTTATTGAAAGAAATATAAAATTGTTTGATAATATTCATGCAATTAAGACTCAATAATGATTATGATGTAATTATGACACAAAATGTCACCATTACGGGAAAACATGACAAAAAAGAGAAAATATATTATGACAAAGAACAAAATTAACAACAAAAAAACGTAACATTACACAATTGTGAACTGAAATGACACTATTAACTTCAAAACTGAACTTTTTATGTAATAATTTAGAATTCTTAAAAAAATAACTATAGGTGCCATTTTCTTTTCTTCTTATGGCATTTGAAACTCTTTGTTCTCTATTTTAATGATCTAAGCGCAAAGTCTAAAGTGCATGACACAAAAGCATTAAGGGCATGTCCAAATCCACGTTTGCTATTTTTAGGGCAAACAAATAGGTTTGGTCTAACAGGGTTGTGCTTACTGTCTTTCAAGAGTTCACACTTAGAAAATGCTCGACTATGATAGCAGGTTTGGCATGCTGTCCCGGGAGAGAACCCTGAGCTCGGAGATAGATGAGCCCAAGGTTCCCACCTGATGAATGAGCATTAGGAGGTGTTTCTCGAGTGCCCTACGTATGTACTTTGGCTAATAAAAACCCACGCGAACATGGGGAGAACATGCAAACTCCACAACAGGAAGTGCCGACAGGCTCAATTAGAACTTGAACCTATGGCCCTCTTGCTGCAAGGCAGCAGCGCTAGCCACTGAGCCACCGTGTTGCCCGATCATAGAATGAGAAGGGGGAGAAGGGAAGGATGGAGAAGGGGGGGGGGGGGGTGGGGGGTTCCAAAAACATCATATCACATGCTCCTCTCGAAAATAGTTTGTGAAACTTCACTAATGAATTATGGTTGTGTTTTGAGCATAACATACATTAAACCAGTCAGAGTCTCATCTCACATTCACTTTCAGAGTCAGTCGCGTCCTGTCATGATGCATTCACTATGTACATGGCGGACTTTGTAAGTGGAAAAACTAAATGCTTCACTAGCGAGAAAACAATTAAAGAGACCCTCTCCAGTGCGAGGATAAAGATTGAGCCTCCTCCATTTGGCTTCTTTACTTTCTCTTTACTTTACTTTTCCTCTTTACTTTACTCCTTTACTTTTGTGGATAAGGAAATGGTGTTGTACACACTCCACTGAAGACATCCATTAGCCTACATGTTTAATTTAGTTTGTTATAGCACAAAGATTTGTTTCTAAACTATTTGTAAATTCAGTTCTAATTTCCAGCAAACGAATAAATGAACAATAATAACAAAATGTGGTCAAATATCCAAACACATGTCCTATTCTTATGCCCCATATGGTGATGCATCTTCAATCAATACCCCACAGGTGGACAAATCTAAACTTGTTTTTAATAAAATAAATATAAATATGCATATAATAAATAATACTGCTAATAATTATAACATTATATAAATGCAAATAGTCAAGAATTAACCGAAAAAGCCCCCCGAGATGAGGCGTGGTGGTAGGGGTTTTCATATATATGTAGAAAATAATTTTTGTAACATTTTAATCCTTTTTTTCCCCCGTTTTTCATATGCAAAGATATCTGTGTATTGCTGTACACCCTGTGTGTGAGCAATGTGTTTGGACCCGCACTGGACTTTAGACCAGATTTTAGTTGCTCAATGGCATGGTCTTTTTCAGATCCTCAAAATAGCAAGGTGCCAACAATGCTCCTCAACACATTTATAGACCAGCACGGCCATGAGTCCACAAAGTGGTGCAAATGGAATTACTATTTTAACAACGTGGTGCAAAACGTAAAAATGACTGTTGCGCTGATCTGAAAATAGCAACAAATCGCACCATACACGTCTTGCTCCTTACAGCGCTAGGTTTATGATAGAGCCCTTTATGTTGAAAATGTATACATTTTTCATTTTATTTTTAGCAACTATCATGCACTTAATCACAGAACTTAAAAACTACACTTAAAATATTTTAATAGTTTTATTTGTTATCTCATAATTATAACTTTTCAGGTCATGATTACAATTTCCCTTACACATTGGGAATGAACTTCTGAACACTCCACTCCTATCAAACCCTGACTCCTGTCTGTTATTTGAAACTCACAAGAACTCTTCGTTTTGAAATGTAATGTTTCGGCTTGTGTACAACTAATAAAATATGTTTAAACAGGAAAAAAGTTGTTTATGCAACAGAAGGCTGACGCCATGAGAAGTGTGCGTGCCATCAGTCCTGTGTGTTTGAGCTCCTCTAAACTCTTGGAATCGGCACCAAAACCAATTTCCTTATTCAAACGAAACCACGGGTTTAGAAAAACGGAAGCACAACAAACAAGAGTATCGTCATTAAAGCGCACCCAAACTCACTGTGCAGATCTGTTTTTAATAAAAGCAAGGCGTTACGGCCCAATCATAGTTTACTGTGACATTTAGCTTAAGATAACATTTAGTCTGGTGTTCCAAACCAGATACATAATCCTTCAGTTGGCATACGGCACAGTTTTTTAGTCAGCATAACCCGTTACGTAAGGCTAACCAATAGCTAGAGCTTCAGAACAGTGGTTCCCTTTGAGAACATTGACTTTCTCTGGACAGGGAAACATTGCCTCAATGGGAACATAAAACATATTCACAAAATATTCCTTATTTAAGGGTACAGTGTGTTGATGGTTACATTGAGTCATGTACTTGTGCATTGTAAACACACTGTGGTTTGTTAGTCGGTAGAGCTGCACTCACATCTTGGCCAGGTTAAACAGAAGAGGGCCGAGTTTGTAAACGGTCATTTGATGAAGCATTTTAACTTACGTTTTGGTTGGTGCAGGTGCAAATCTGAAAAGGACATATTTATTGCGCATGATGTTTGTCTATGAGGCTGGATGATTTTCAGATGCAGCCTTCAGTTAGTTTTGTATAATCAAAGGGAGTCGCTGCAAACGCTCACGCTTCTCAATGGGTGGCCGATGACCAATGAACATGCAGAGGAACAAAACCATTTTCTTTCTCAATTTTCATTTAACAAATAATATTTCGGACTACATTGCTAGTGATTTGTGCCACCAATATTTAGCAAAATTCAAAATTTAACATTCAGCTTTTAATTTTTTACCATTTAATTCTGTGGACTGTGTACATAAAGATGCATAAAGCATAAAAATCCCATGATTTGTTTGCAGATATTAAAAAGCATGTTACTGTAAGTGAACTGTTTATCTGAAAATTTTGAATATTAAACACCACTGAATTAAGGTTCAACAATGATAATTGGACTGAAACTGTTTCAATTTACTATAATCCATGTGAAGCTGCTTTGACACAATCTACGTTGTAAAAGCGCTATAGAAATAAGATTAATTGAATTGAAAAACAATGGTAAAGTCAGTTATTCTCCTTTGAAAATGTGCGCTCTGTGTAGAAATGTCTCTCTTTGTTTTGATCTGAGTAACTTACGCTTACTGTCAGTTTACTCAATTATATAGTCATGAAGGCTGCATCAATATGTGCGGCTAAAATCGAAAATGCAACCTGCGGAAAACAGTAGAAGTCTCCTAAATGAGTCACAAATTCAGTTATAAAAAATACTTGAGGTGGTTTTTAAATTTGCAAATAATACAAATAATACAAACATAAACTAGCAGAGCAGTTAAGGCTCGGTTGTCAGACACGATCAATCCTGTTGGTGTTGTAAATCTGGCAAACTGTGTGTATGTGTGCCAAGCTCTCAAGTGAACTGACTATATCTGAAAAGCTCCGTCTGATTTTGCCAAGTAAGATGTGATCCTGCTTTATCATCTATGTTGATCCTGGAACATCCATACCTAATCCCTACCCCTAAACCCATCCATAACTGTAAATTATTCCCAAAATCACAGGGGAATAATAGTTGGATAACAATCATGCAGAAGTGCATAAACCTAACCTTAACATAAACTGTAAACGTGTCCCTTAACTCTGATTGGCTGATTGGAATGTTGGTCATAGATGTTGATCCAGAAACTACTTAGTGAAATCAGGTTCACGATCCTAAAAGTTGTCCATACATTGATATGTGAGGCGACATATTCAATAGCTGCTGTTGTTTTATGGTGTTTATTTGGTGTTGTGCAAACAGCATTAAAATTATTTTTTATCTATCGATATATCTTTAAATATCATTAGTTTAAAAAGGAACTACAGCTGTTGTCATCATACTGCCCCTAGTGTTTATTTTACCTAGAAAATGCAGTCTGCAGTTTTTCTTTGGGTTTACCAACCCAATTTCACTGAATATGAAATGCGTGAACTGTTTTAAAATGAATGATTTTTAGAAATATACAAGTATGAATGCTCTCTCCTAAACATAACCATTAATGGACATGAGCAGATCATAGAAAAACAACCGAATAAGGCTGTATGAATTGAAATGAACAAGCCAATCCACCAAAACACAAAATAACAAAGAATTGCCATGTGATTGTGTTAGGTTTGCTTAAATGACTAAGAAAATCCAACACATTTCCATGCGCCATGAATTCTGTCTTTAGTCAGTCTAACCAATTATAAATATTGGCAAAATCAGGTACTGAACTTTCAAGTCAGCCGGTAAGATTTTGCATTAATTCCATCATTAATCAGTAAGGCACAGGTTTATGTTCCAGCGAAAAGTTCAGTTCGTTACATGATGAATTATTCAAAGTGGACGATGTAATGATTTCATTATGGTAGTGATGATCCATGCTTACAATAATATGAAGTGTTTTGATTCAAACGGGCTCCCCCTACCTAATTTAAGCCTGTGACTCAGCTTCTCCTACAAAGCGCAAAAAAAGATTGCATGTGTCATTTGACTAAGTGTTTAACCGTGGCTTTTGGTCTCCCGGTTCTGTGGTTCACTATTGGCTGGAGTTTGTTTAAACTAAACTAAACTCCCACCATGGAGCTCTCACAGCTCTCATTGCTCAGGCAAATTACAGTGCATTGTGGGATTACCCTGCTACGCCATTCAAGTCAAACCTTTCCTTCCCCTCTCCCACCATTTCTCTCTCATCCGCCCTTTTTATTTACTCATTTACTCCATCTTTCCAAAAGTTCCTCCACTCCCCCTTGCATTTCTGCCAACGTCTACGTACCAAACTTAAAGAAAACATAAGTTCCAATTTCCTCCAGTAAATTTACTCAATCCAGTCTTTTTTTTCTTTTGTTTTGAGTCTTTGTCATCTTTAACTGACCTCATAACATTTTCTCTTCAGGCGACTTGCATCCTTATAAGATAGTTGTGTGACCACATGCCTCCAGATGTTGACTCTCAGTATTTAGCGCCAGCTGGGAGTCATTATTTGGGCACATTGTACCAAACCTTTCCGCCTCCTCTCCTTAAACTCCTCCCACACCTCCATACGCTTTGTTTCCAAGGCCAAAGAGCTTTTCTGTGGGTTTTCAAGCAAAGATTTGGCAAATTAGTTTGTCATGTGAGAGGTGCTTGAGGCATGATTTGACAGAATATTGTTGTACTCTCTCTCAAAGAAGTGGTAGCTTAAGGTATAGAAACTAGGAGTACATAATTGTACCTTATTTACCCCATAAATAGTACACATAAGCACTTTAAAAAGTACATAATACTTTTGGAAAATACAATGCTTCAAGATTTAAACCTTTCTTTCTGAGAGAGTAGTATACATGAAACTTCAAAAGCAACCCATGTTGTACCAATTATAAAATCAAGCAGACAGTAAATCTGGCAGGATAATGAATCGAAGATGTTGAAATCAGTCAAAAGATTGTTTATTTCAAGGTTAAATGTCTTCGTGTTACGAAACTGCTGGATGTCGGAAGGTTTTGCTAATCGAAAGCACATTTGGCTCGCTGAAATGTTCAGGCTTTAGCCTTGTTTTAAGAAAGAACAGTAATGTCAGAGATTAAATTTGCCCATTGGGAGGGGAAGAAGGTTGAATTTGAATAGGGTTTGGATGTTTTAGCAGCTGCAGCTTTTTTTCCAAATAAGAGTCCAGGAAATGGGATGGAAGTGTTATTTAAAACATGGACCCAGAACAACTTTAAAAAATAATGTTTAAGTAAAAATAGATTTTTTAAGTAATTAAACAATGAATAAATATTTTTATTTTAATTTAATAATAAAATCTTATTATAATCTTAAATAATATTATATATGACAAAATATATATATATTTCCCAATACTGGGTGCAGCTGGAAGGGCATCCGCTGTGTAAAACATATGCTGGAATAGTAGGTGGTTCATTGTGCTGTGTAGTGACCTCAGAAATAGAGAGTCCAAAGGAAAATGAATGGATGAATGAATAATTTTATCTGTTATTCAAATTTAAATATAGTCTCAAAATGCTTTAGTTCGGTAATGCTTTCCAGTTATGGCATGTGATCAAAAATTATATTAATATTTGAGCCAGGTTGTTTTCTTTTTTAATCCCTTTCTCATTTTGATAAACTGATCCCAACATCTTTCTGCTAGCTTAAATAAGCGTTGTGTTTTGTTAATTTGGGTATAAAGCAACATCTCAGCTTTCTAATTCTGTCCATGTTGCAAAATTCAAGCATTATTGTTTTGGCGCTCTTTCGGACATCTCCTCGAGGCGGCAGCTCGTAAAGTGATGATATTTCCGCTTTATTATTGTTTCTGAATGAAATAACCTCAACGAACATTAGAAGGAATGTTAAAATATGCTGTGTTACTTACCAAAGGCCGTTTTTATGGATTTTTCCCAGTGTTTCAACCGTGAAAAGACGTCAATAAAAGTGGGTGCCGCCATGTGACGCTACATTTACCTCAGAAAAAAACAGTCAGTAGCCTAAGTAGCCTTTGTTTAACAAATTAGTTAATTTAGTTATGCAATGATTCAAAAGATAAAGTGAACATGGGGGAGGGCGTAAAAAAAAATCGTATAGCTTAGTTTAATGGTTAGTTTGGTTTCATGCTCTCTAAAGGAAACCTCACTAGATGGAGAGATTACACCCATTCTGCAGAATCCCTGACCACAAATGACCGTCTATGTTTAACAACGTACAGTACATTCTTTACAGTACATACTCTACACGTTTGAGAAGTAAAGATTTTTTAAAAGAGTTTGGTAAGATACAATCCAATACAGTAACAAATCCTTGAGGAAAAAACAAATCTGCTTGCTTTTACATGTGCATGAAAGTGTTTATCATCTGAAAATAGGCTACTGGATCGTTACCATCCTTCATATACTAATGATGTACTAATGGTACTGTATAAATGGTCTAAATACACATTAGAGAAGAGAAGTAAAGATTTTTGAAAAGATATGGGTAAGACAATCCAAAACAGTAACAAATCCTTGAGGAAAAAACAAACCTGCCTGCTTTTACATGTGCATGAAAGTGTTTATCATCTTAAAATACTGGATCATTACCATCCATCATTTACTAATGATGTAGGCTACTAAAGGT
Organism: Danio albolineatus; assembly: GCA_903798035.1. Taxonomy (NCBI): domain Eukaryota; kingdom Metazoa; phylum Chordata; class Actinopteri; order Cypriniformes; family Danionidae; genus Danio; species Danio albolineatus. The sequence continues at coordinate 3,252,339 of CAIGQQ010020246.1, read as the reverse complement.
ATGGATGGTCTATGTACACATTTGAGAAGAGAAGTAAAGGTTTTTGAAAAGATATGGGTAAGACAATCCAATACAGTAACAAATCCTTAAGGAAAAAACAAATCTGCCTACTTTTACATGTGCATTAAAGTGTTTATCATCTTAAGATACTGGATCATTGCTATCCAACATATAAAGTACTAATAAAGTGCTAAAGGTATATGGATGGTCTATATACACATTTGAGAAGTAAAGGTTTTTAAAAAGATATAGGCACTAACAGATCCTTGAGGGGAAAAACAAAACAAATCTGCCTGCTT
>CAIGQQ010020246.1:3217229-3252030 GCA_903798035.1 Danio albolineatus | reverse complement strand
GGATGGTCTATATACACATTTGAGAAGTAAAGGTTTTTGAAAAGATACAGGCACTAACAGATCCTTGAGGGGAAAAAAACAACAAATCTGCCTGCTTTTACATGTGTATTAAAGTGTTTATCATCTCAAGCTACTGGATTATTACCATCCAACATATATTAATGAAGTGCTAAAGGTATGGATGGTCTATATACACATTTGAGAAGAGAAGTAAAGTTTTTTGAAAAGATATGGGTAAAACACAATCCAAAACAGTATCAAATTGTTGAGGAAAAAACAAACCTGCCTGCTTTTACATGTGCATGAAAGTGTTTATCATCTTAAAGTACTGGATCATTACCATCCAACATACACTAATGATGTACTAAAGGTAGAATGGATGGACAGTGTGCCAGACATCAAGCAACACTTGCCAATGCAAATGTTAAGTGTTTTGTTTACTTGAAGGGATTCCAGTAAGGCTATTATTTTAATGCATCACAGTTGTTCTTCAATGTCTTTTCTTGGGAAAATGAGCATTAATGAGAATTCGTACAATAGCCAAAAACGAATCCACATGTGATCTGCGAATCACACTGCAGCTTCCTCTCACTTCAGGGTACTAAATAAACCGATCCAGGAGGACTATTTCATTCACAGATCTGTTTCACCTGTTTGTTCTTTTCTTTTTTCTTTTTTTTTAGTTCATGGGAAGAAATAGCACATTTATTAAATAGATAATTTTATAAAAAAATATAATAAAATACCAATAATAAAAATATAATAAATATGTCAAATAAATATATCAAATACAATAACGGCGAGTTACTTTTTTTTTTTTTTAAATACTGTTCCTTTGAAATTTCTATTACTCAAAGAATGCCCTAAAAATGTATCACAATATGCATTTCCCAAAAATGTTAAACAGCACATCTTTTTTAAAGGGCACCTGTGATGCAAAACTTTTTCATTACGACTTGATTATAATTGTTTTGATTACAACTGCATGACAAACACAACAGGTCTCTATCTTTTTTAAATTCCCTGTTATTAAAAAAGGATCCAATTCCAGCAATTTTGAGGCCCACTGCAATGTGACGTAGCAGTATGATTTTTTTTTACCTGTTGCGACGTACGTAACATGTCTCCATACATGTAGTTACACGTACTGTATAAACATGTAACAGAACAGGATTTACAAAGAAAATTAAAAGATCTGTTCAACTCTCTGTGATCAGCTGCCCCCCAAGAATGAGTTTTACAAATGTAAAAGCTTTTTAAAACAGTGCATGTTTGTAATAAAGACTGCTAAAAAATGCTATGTAATTCATAACCGCTGGAATCACCACAGCATTTTCCACACTGTATAAAAAAGAATCTGCATGGTATTTTGAGCTAAAACTTCAGACACATTCTGGAGACACAAAGAATTGTAAACAGGTTAAAATTGGAGCTCTTTAAACATCGATGATGCTGATAAAAAATAATTATTATAATAATTTATTAAATCAGCATATGAGAATGATTTATGAAAGATAATTTGTGATTGAAGCCTGGTGTTATGATGCTAAAAATGTTAACTGTGCAACAGAGGAAAAAATTAAAAAGAAATATATCACGACAGAAATGTTTAATTATTTAAAAATATTCATTAATTAATTTTCCTTCGGCTGAGTCTCTATTTCAGGGGTTGCCACAGCAGAATCAACCGCCAATTATTCTAGCGTATGTTTTATGCAGCGGATGCCCTTCCAGCCACAACCCAGTGGGAAACACTTATACACACTCATACACTAGGCCCAATTTACATTATTCAATTCACCTGTACCGCTTGTCTTTGGATTTTGGGGGAAACCGGAGCAAACGCCAAATGCTAACTTACAAAGCTGGGACTCGAACTAGTGACCTTCTTGCAGTGAGGTGACAGTGCTAACCACTGAGCCACCGTGCTGCAATTAAAATGATATTTCATAATAATTTTTTCTGTTTTGATCAAATAAATACAGCCTCAATAAGTATAAGCCTACTTCTAATCATTTGTATTAAAAAAACAGCTACCAACCCTATACATTGTAAATGTAATAAATATATATACACATCCTACCAAAACAGAAATGTGTATCCTGAATCTTAAGACTGGTAAATGTATTTTTGCCCTGTTCCATGTCTCTCCACTACCCAGTAATTGCATTGATACGCTTAAATGGCCTTGTCAGATGATATCAGATCTTATATCAGTTTTAGGGTGAGGGAAGCATATGTCACTTAGAAAAGCCACAGCCGATCTCTATTGACATATTGCATGTTGTCAGGGTGTTGTGGTTGTTAGCTGGATGATTTCCATTTGGAAACTTGCCATTATGCACTGTCAAGTTGAAACTGTACAAATGTAAAGTCAATCCTAGTGAACACGCAGCACGTGCTCACCTTCTCACAGCAGAAACAGAATATAGACTCATTTTTCAACAATCTTTGCATTTGAACTAAATAACTTCTATACTGTAGACCAAATGACATTGATGTCCCTCCTTAACGGCATCCATTGGCTAAAATCAGAATTTCAAATGTAAAGTAGTCATAAATGAAGAAAAAGTTAGTAGTAAATAAAGGATTTTTGTGGTGCAAGCGAGAAGATAAATCACTGAGAAAATACATTCTCCTAGAACAACTAAATTGACACTGATCGTTCACAAATTCTTCTGGTGGTTTGTGGAATTTGAGCTGTTTTTCAGTATGGACACACGACAGAGGCGTTAGTGGTGGGGTGTAGCGTCCTTTATTTCAAATACCTTTACAAAGTCTCAAATACATTTCTGACATGAGAAACCCATTGCTAAACTCTTCGGCTAAAGGTGTAAAGAATACTTCTGAAGAAACCTGCATTTGAATAACTAAAGGAGCTAGTGTAGTGTTAACATCGGTAGCACCAAATTTATATTCAAGTTTTACTTTCAACGCTATACTGTAAGTGTACCACAAACTAATGGACAAAAACACACTCTTGAAAAAATTGCTCAGATTTTGTGGCATACATGGTCCAAAATAAACACTAGATAGATGTTCATTTTGGACTCTTTTAGCAATATTAGTTTCTGTTGCATGTCAGGGATACACTCCTTATGTTTATTAAGGCTCATTCAATCCAAGAAAAGCAACATTAATGAAAACAATAAAGATACAGATAAGATATAAAAGAATAAGGGACACCACAGCTGTAATAATAACAGCACAGACAATATCTCTACAGACCGGAACCTATCTGACAATTTTAAGAACGTTTTAAGGAGCAGATGACAAAACTGAAAGTAGCCTTTAATAAAAGAATAAAAAGGACATTTTTGTGTGTTTCTGTGGACACAAATATAGTTATTATTATGCAGAAGTTGTCTCTCTTGGTGTAAATGAGCCTTAAAAGTGACTAACGCACCATTCATACAAAGGATAACTATAAAGATAAAGATACAGTTCAATTTCTTTTAGCCTATGAACGATGAAAACAACCAATCAGAACCCATCCTGCTTTTACAAGTGTGTGCATTTAAAGTGGCAGACAACACAATTTCAGTTAATAGTACATTGGCATGGATGTTGATACTCCTGTAATTATCTTTATAGATATAAATCTCAGCATGAACGGTCCTTAAAGGTATAGTTCACCTAAAAAATGTAATTCTGTGATCTTCACTCACCCTTCATTTGTTCAGAAACTATTTAAGTTTCTTTCTTTTGAATGCAAATGAAGATACTTTGAAGAATGATGGACACCTGTAACCATTCACATCCATATTATTGGTGTTTCCTATTATAGATGTTAATGGCTACAGGTTTTCAGCTTTCTTCAAAATATCTCCTTTTGTGTTCAACAGAAGAAAAAGGTTTAAATCCACCTGAGGTCAAGTAAATAGTGAGTACATTTTCATTTTGGGGTGAATTATCCCTTTAAAGAGACTAAGTCTGAATTATATAGATTCTATCTTTTCACCAATGGAAAAAAATCATAATTCTGTGCCCTCAACGTTGGATAATGAATAATTTTATGGACAGCAAAACAAATGCAGCCATATACATAAAATCAAAGCCCTAGAACCCCCTCCAACAGTTGTGAAACATCTCTTGAGTAATCCCCTTACTTTTAAGACATAAGTGACATAAAAATACCAATGTTTTTTTTTTCTTTAAAGAATTCTGAAACAATCATTTACTGTCTTTTACAAAATGACTATGAAAAACCTTTCTGGTTCAGATACATCATTCACATGAAAAACAGACAAAAATAAAAAACCTAAAACAATTAAAGCTTGTGCTATACTGCCACCCATGCCCTTTATTCCTCGCCCCCTCCCATTACCAAATCACCCTCTCGCCTCTAGGGATATCTTGCGGGATACAGTTTGGTAAAAGACCCCAGTGACCAACGAGCGGTAGTCGGGTACTTTGAAAAGATGGCGATAGGCGTAGGTGTTGTCGTAAGGCCGGCCTCGGCTCACTAAGGTGCGTAGATGCGCTTCGTTCACCTGATTCCCAACAGCCAGAACGTACAGCTCAATGCCCGCGTTGCTCACCTGCTCCACGGCTTTCTCAATCTGAATGGAGTTAACGCCTTGAGAACGACCATCCGAAAACACCAGCAGCTTCTTCTTCCTCTGCCTACCCCCTCTGAAGCGTTCAATGGCGAAGTTGAGAGCGTTTGTTACCTGCGTACCTGCATTCTGGAACTTGGCTTCTGCAATTTGAGCGACCACCTGGGTGGCGTTTGTGTTAAATTCGGCTTCCAAGATGGCATTGTTGCTGTATTGGCCAACACCAATTCGAACCTGGAAATTTCCTCTTTCTGCTGACAAGAAGCGCTTAGCTAGCATCCGTGAGAAGTCCTTGGTCATCTCGAAGTTCTTGGCGCCAACACTGGCCGAGCTGTCCATCATGATGAGGACATCTGTGTTGTCAATAAATGAAACTGAGGAATAGGAAGAAGCAAACCGTTAATCTCTCGAAGTCAAAATGCTGACAAACCTGTGTTTTGTTGATAAACTTACTTGGACAAGTATATGTGGGACACTTCTTATCTGTGAAGAAAAGCACGACATTGTAAATATTGCTCAATATCACATCCAGAATTTGCAAAGCACCCCGAATCTAGGTGTTCAACCCACCTTCGCAGATTTTCTCAGTCAGGTTTTGCAGGAAGCTGTCATCCAGAAGTAAACCAAAGTTGTTTAAGACAAAGGAGAAGCCTTTTCTGGGATCATCTTTACACACAACCTCATCAAGCTGTTCCGGATTGGGTTTCCTCTCTGCGTAATCCGTCACTCCAACTCCACCAACCTGCCAGAAACCAGAAGAGAGTCAAGGTTTCCATTCTCTCTGGTTGTGGATTTCATACTGTAGGACCATATTTATGCGCCAATAACATCAACCGCTAATTTGGATCACAAGTCTACCATAGTCAAATATCACGTCATCTGCAGCGTATTCAATTCATTTGATATATGACACAACTTTCGTGGAAGCAGTTTGTGTGCATTTCCTCAAAGATCCACCAAACTACATTAGCTAATTGAGTTCAAGTTAAACCCAGGCTCTTCGGAAAAAATTTGCAATTTCTACTAAATAAAATAGTTTGAAATATGCACTTGTCTGATACAGATAAACATGAATCGGTCAAGGTAGCAATATTTTAGCTAGATATCGTGACAGCCCTACATGAAATATCATATATTACAATTATTGCATATAGCCCCTTTAACTAAGGCAAACAGAAGAAAAAAATGCATTTGCTAAAGCAGTGGTTCTCAAACTTTCATCTAGTGGTACGCGGAAGAATCGCTGAATAATAAAAGAATAAAATGAACACACTTTTTAACCCTTTGACGCGTACGATAACACTGTGATCAGACAGCATTGGCTGTTCCCTGAAGCGTACATTACACCGGAGTGCTTAGAATGTTTACTTTAGTGCATCGCGTCATCAGATGTTAAATGCTTGGCGCAGAGGAAGAGAACGAGGCGCGCGGCGGAGGGTTGAGGAGGTTCGCGGAGCTGCTGCTGACCGCCTGGAGCTTCCATCATTTTTATACACGCAATATCCTTAAAAACTGCCAATTTGACTATAAAATAACTACATTCTCACTTGAAAACTCTTAAAACTTGATTTTGTGGCATAATTGATGAGTACTTTTATCATTTTGCTGATTCCCCGTCCGCCATTAACAGTCCTCATCGGTTTCCTGTGCAGCACATGCTAGTTGCTATGGTAACTGTAAACGTTTGGGAGAAGCGCACTTATTTCGAACTGTGATCAAAACTGACTGGAACTACCTGTGTGGTTCAATGAAAATAGTGCACACCCTCCAGCCAATCAGAATCAAAAATATCAACAGACTATGGAATTTATGCAATAATCACTGGCTTTTCTGACACACACAGGCCTACTGTAAATGACGAGCAGTAAGCAGATCTAATTTCTCATTTAAATATGTAATTCCAACTCATATCAAAATACAAAATATTGTTTAGATTTCAAAGATATACAAACGTGTAATCTGTACATGCAATATATATCTCAAAATGTATAAAAGAATGTGTATATATACGACATATAGCCTATATTCATCAGGTCCAAGCAACATTTCCAGGTTTTGATGAATAGGCTACTACATGAATACTTTACATGTACAGCAGTTTTCTTTCTACTTTTTAAAAACAGCACCATTCTTAAATCACTTTTAAAAGCACATTTTAATTTAAACGGTTAAGTTTTTTTTTTTTTTGTCTGCAAGCACAGTTAATGTTCAAACTATTTATATTGTTTAAAGTGGCTGACAATAATACATATTCTTAATAATAGGAATTATTTGTCTCCTTTTTAAACTGTTCAGTGCTGCTTAATTAGGCCTACTGTGCTACTGTATTTCAACACTGTCATTATGGTGGTACTTGGAGAGACAATTTTTTTCCGAGGTGGTACTTGGTGGAAAAAGTTTGAGAACCACTGTGCTTAAGCAACCAAACCCTTTTAACTCGATACTTAATTACAATTACAATACTGCACAGGTGAGGTTTCAAGTTTATTACTGTATATATTGTATGGAGCTGGTTATATGATACTAATTAGCCTCATCTTAAATCATGTGTGACCAGGACTTAAACTTGTTAACGTTTTACTGCAGTTAATGTTCATTTCAGCTGGAAACTGCATTATTGCATTTAGAGGATTACATTTTTTTTTTTTTTGCAAGAGTGAAGATAGAAGTATGTTTTCTAGGGAGACTGGGTTGCCCAATTTCATCAGCTTTACCTTAAATCCTTTGCCGCACAGCACGTTTAATGGCACTTTATCTTTAATAGTGTCTGAGCGTCCATCAGTAAGAACAAGGACCACACTCCTCTCCGTGATGAGCTTGCTGAGCATGTTTCTTAGCGAGTACTGAAGAGCTTCTCCAGTGTATGTGGCCTCAGCCAGCCAGGGCAAGTCTTTCACAGCTCTAAAATGAAAGACAGAGATAATTATCTTTATATCTTCAGACAGCGCTCCAGACTCACACAATGATGGGAAAACAAATTCCTTTAAACCACAGAAGTGTTTCTTGAATTCATTATTACCATGCTGTGTGCAGATAGTGGATTTTAACAAAGAGAATGTCTAAATTTCATACTGTTTTAGGTCTGTCAGAGTCTTGATGTTGGGGTCACCAAGCTGTACCACCTCTTGAGCACCGGCACCACTGTACTGCACCACACCGATACGAGACTCGTTGGCACCAAACTGCAAAAAAAAAAAAAAGAGAAGAAGAGAGAAATTCAAAATAAAAAATAAATTAGGAAAAGCCTATGCATATAATACGTCACCACCACATATTCAAGGCTGGAAGGGACCAAATGTAAAAATTCAAGAATCAACTATTGACAGCCATATTGGTAATCGGAATATGATTATGAATATGATAAGTAATCTGAATATGATTGGGAACGTGCCTTTTTCAGTGTTTATAATGGTTGCAAGAACAATGAATCAAGGTTGACAGTAAACTAAAGGGTTAGTAAGTCTCATAGGGGCTCTGTTTTAACGATGTAGGTGTAAAATCTAAAGCCCATGGCGCAAAAGCATTAAGGGTGTAAGCAAATCCACTTTTGCTATTTTAAGAACGAAAAAATAGGTTTTGCACCCTGGCGCATGAGTCTCATCTCACATTCCCTTTAAGAGTCAGCTGAGTCACACCATGACGCATTTCGCTATTTACATGGCAGACTTTGTAAGTGGAAAAACTGAACACTTCACTAGCGAGAACAGTTAAACAGACCATCTGCAGCAGGAGAATAAAGAACAAGCCTCCTCCATTCGGCCTCTTTACTTTACTTAATTTTTACTTTACACCTTTACATTCGTGGAGTAAGGAAACGTTGGGAACTCTCCACTGAAGACATCCATTGGCCTACATATTTAGTTTGTGAAGCACAAAGATAATAAATGAACAAATGAACAATAATAATAATGTGTGGTTAAAAAGCTATATCCAAACACACGATCCTATTCTTATATCACATAAAATACTATTCTTATATGGTGACAAATACATCTTCAAAACCCGACAGGCTAACAATTCTAAACTTGTTTTTATTAAAACAAATATAACTATGCAAATAATAAATAATACTACTATTACTACTACTAATAATAATATTATACAAATGCAAATTGTCAAGAATAAACTGAAAAATGCCCCTCGACATGAAGGCAGTGGTTTTTATATTTAAGTAGAAAATAATAATTTTTATAACATTTTAATCCTTTATTTTTTTATTTGTAAAGATATTTGTGTATGTTGCTGTACATCCTGTGTGTATTAAGCAACGTGTAAGCATTTGGACCTGCATAGGTGCATAACTAACGCAATCTGCGCTGGACTTTAGACCAGCATTTAGTTGGTCAATGGTGCGGTCTATTTCAGGTCCTCAAAATAGCAACACTCCAACAATACGCTTTAACACACTTCCTTTATAGACCAGCCCACACATGATTTCACAGAGTGGTGCAAATAGATTTGCTATTTAAACAATGAGGCACAAAACGTGAAAATTATGGTTACACTGGTCTGAAAATAGCAACAAATCACGCAAAACACATCTTGCGCCTTATTGAGTGTATGATGGGGGCCAACATGTGTCAATTTAATTAAAAGTGAGCTTGTCCACTTTCAACTACTTACAGATGTTGTAAAAAATGCATTTGTGACCCAGGACCATAAACCAGACATAAGGTTTGATTTTTGGGAATTAAGATTTACACATTGTCTGAAATCTGAATAAATAAGCTTTCCATTAATGTATGTTTTGTTAGGACAAAATCTGGAATCTGAGGTTTAAAAAATATTATTACAATTTATTAATTGTCCATACTAAGTTCTTACCAATGCATATTACTAATCAAAAATTAAGCTCTTATATATACAGAAGTAAATTTACTTTTGCCATAAATGAAAATCGACAATTTTGACTCATGCAATGTAAGACTGGTTTGTGTTCCAGTCACATGTGATAATATTGCTTTCACACGGTAAACACTCATGTGTTCAAATAGGAACAAAAGACCACCTGCTCTCCACCTACTGACTAGACATGATCATTATGTTATCATTATGATCATTATAAATACAAGGCACTTATACTTCACTGAACTGTACTGAAACATGGTTATGATTATATAGTTGTTGCCATCCACATCCTATCCATTCGCTTTCCAACTCACTCTTAATCTAAGTAATGTGTTCATTCATTCAAAAGTACTTGTGCAATGCACAGAACACCTAAAGTGATGTAGAGCATGGCAAAATAAGGTCTTGAATTAAGGTCACAAATGCTCTAAAGAGATGATTGTGAAGCATGTTAATATCAGGTTGAAACAGGCCAATATTGAGCTAAAAAGAAAACGCACCTGTCTTAACTTGAGTCTGTCCATTATTGTCACGATGAATTCCTTAGAGATGGCAAAGTTAGAAGCTCCAATACTCTCAGAGCTGTCCACGATGAAGGCAATGTCCAGGGGTCCGCATGTGCATTCTTAACAAACAGAGCACATGCATATTAAAAAGATTGCACTGCAAAACACTAAATGAGACACGGTTCTAATATACTTCAAAGTCTTATGACTTACCACAGCAAGCTAAAAAAAGAGAAAAAACAAAGAAAGAAAGAACAAAATTACATTTGCTTCAAATTTGACAATATCAGGCAGATCAGAAACATGTGTTATACTGACAACATTCACAGTAATGGAAAAATAATTATTTTGCTATTTTACAGATGAAGTCTGGTCTGGGAGTAATTTTAGTTCATAACTTTTAATCGTTTACACTTTAAAAGCACTTTAACATAATCAGGTCATGCAGGTCGTAAATACTTGAGAACTGTATTTTATATTATCTAACAAAAGCCTAGATTGACATAGAATAACCCGACATGAATAGCCTGGACAGAGCTAAACAAAAGTAATATGTTTGGGAGGAAAACTAAATGGTTAATAAAGGTGTAGCATTCACTTCATCTCAAATGAATAATTGGACCTATTTGTCTTGTTGGCTGAGATGCGTATCTTTTTATTTTGGACGTGTTTTCTGGTCTCTGGGGTCTCTTATGTTAAAAACATCACACACTGATGTTTCATCTTCGAAGACAAATTGAATCCATAAAATTACCTGACACGACAACACTGTCAAGATTTTTTATTGCAACAGTAACTGAAGATGAATGCACAAGGCTGAAACCCAAAGGCCGTACGGGGCGGACAACCTTCATTTACTAAAAATTTGGCCCATATGAAATAAAACAGCAGCACAGAAAGCTTATTCGCATCTGATTGGTTAATACTGTCAAATCCCATTTCTTTCACACTGATATGACTTTCTCTCTGAACTCTTACACATTTCTCCTGAAAGAAACTGTGTTTTCACTCCAGCTGGATAATGTCCTGCTTTTGCGTGCCAGGATGGTGATATTAAATATCTAAGTTAAGCTTCCAAAAATAATATCAATGATAAACATGCACAATATGAGCATTTAAATGAATTCATTCTAGGTTTGCTTAAACCAGAGTTAAGACAAACAAATGGATATCATTTTAAAGCAATACACATTATTCTTTTGCATGAATTAATTACTTCAACCTGCTTCATTTTGGTGCAACTTAACTAAACAATTTTTAAAGTAGATTTTTCTGAAGTGAAACAGATTTGAAACAGATGTGCCTCATATCGAGAGTCTAAAATGTTCATATTGTATAGTGTTTAATGTGTGAATATTACTATTAGTGTGTTCTCATTCTTTTACTTCACCCCTGACTTTTTTGCATGTTCATAATTCTGTCCTGCAGAGTTTTGTCAGCTCTCATCTGGCTAGCCGGATTGCTGGATCATCACTTTATGGCACGAGTCAACATTTCAGTGTTAAATCAGAGTGGGCGACAGACGGGACGCCATTTATGGAGACAGTGAATCTGAGCCATGAGTCATGGGTAAATACAAAAACAGGTCTACTCACAGCACATCTTCATGATGATATCCAGAATCTCACATTCCTACAAAGAGAGAGGGAGACACTCGGTTATACAGAGAGACTGCTGCCTCTGCAACTGATTTTCTCTGTCGCCATTTTGTATCACAAAATGGAGTCACAGGTCCATGTTGTTTTAATTACAGGAAATTCTGCTGAACTTTCTGCACAAAACTCCCCAAAGACCCACTATTACTGCAAAAACACGCTTTAAAAGCTGCGCCGAAGAACAAAAGCATATAGTATGTCAAAATAAAACAAGAGTCCATGGTAAAGATGTCAGGAGGAATCTAAATTTCTCTTGTAAGAGATGCAAATATTGCAGCCTTTCACTTTAGTAAAAAACAAGAGACAATTTACTGAAGCTGAAGCTTGAAGTGATATTATTCACCCTAAAATAACAATTTACACATAGTAAAGTTGTTACAAGCTATGTTTCCATTCAAAGATATGACTTAAATTTATGAACAAAACTGGAGTATTGAATAAAAGATGTGTGAAAAAACATCCAACGAGTCAAAGAGAATGAAATAGTCACTTCCTGAATAACTGGAGCCACATATCAAAAGTAAAAATGAATGGTGGCAGGAGATGCTGCATGAACCTTTTCTTCATTTAATAAAATTACTTGCGCTGCAGAAGACAAAAGCTGACATACAATGAACGTGTGGTGGCGTTAGAAGACGTGAGACGCAGAGCAAAGGCACTCTTGATTATGGAGCTAATTAATAATATGTGAAGTTTCACAAACTAAATTGAGAGAAACATGGGATATGATTGATCGCGGCTGGTCTCTCATCTGTAATCATTAGCAAGCCAATCAGATCATTCCAAACTCACTATAAATAACCTGACTAACATTACCCAGTCATCTTCGTTTTTTGCAGAATTCAACCATCCATCCCAGGGGGAGCTCTCGAGTACTACTTGATCTCGTACCCCCTCACATGCTCATTGACCAGGCGGGAGACCTGGGCTAAATTATCTCTGACCTCAGGGTTCTCTCTTGGGACAGCATGCCAAACCTGCTATTATTATCAAGAAATATATATTATCAAGTGTGAACTCTTGAAAACACAAACACTGAAATGGTTAAGGCATTTTAGAATGACCAAAAACCATTTCAGATGTTTTACACTGTGCTCAGCCTGCTGGTTTGTCCATACACACACATTTTTATCATCACATGATCTCTTATAACAAAATCACATGACTTTTTTAAAGCGCATACTGGAACTTGTTTAGTAAAAGTGTTTCCATCGTAGTTTATGCGCATCTTTTCTGATCTTATCCAATAAAAATGTTATCCTGCCTACTCAGTTATGAGCATACAGTTTTTATGTGCATTTTCAATATGCGCATCTTGGCATTTCCATCAAGCGGTTTTTTATGCACATATCCAAAATGCGCAAAAAAATGGGTGGATGGAAACATAGCTACAGGCTTCTGTTGCTGGTTCCATAGTATGGAAAATAATACAAAGGTAGTCAATAGGAACCTAAAACTCTTTGGTGACCCACATTCTTCAAAATATCATCTTTTGTGTTTAGCAGAAGAAACAAACTCATACATGTTTGGAACAACTTGAGGGTGAGTAAATGTTGGCAGAATTTAGCCTTTATGCCTTTAAAAACACACCCCAACTCACATAAGGAATTTCTGGCATCAAACATATTGCCCATATTTCACAAAGGTTATTTGATTTCGAGAAAATAACTAATAATAAGAGTAAAATGTAAGAAAAAAAGTCTGTGTAGCATCTCCAGCTCTGCAGATCCAAGATGAGCAGCTGCAGTTCCTCTGGTAACAGTCTATTCAGTGCATTTCAGTACAGATTGTTTAGTGAGCCTGTCACAATTGACATTTCACATGCAGAAAGGCTGTATAAATAGATGTCTAATGTTGGATTTAGACTAGTGTATACAGTGTAATTCTGTCTATTATAGTCACTGAGTGAGATTATGTGACTTACTGTATGATTTTGTTTCATTCATTCATTTTCCTTCAGCTTAGTCCCTTTATTCATCAGCAGAATGAACCGCCAACTTATCCAGCATATGCTTTACACAGCGGACGCCCTTCCAGCTGCAACCCAGTACTGGGAAACATCCATACACACTCATTCACACATAAACTATGGCCAATTTAGTTTATTCAATTCACCTTTAGTGCATGTCTTTGGACTGTCGGGGAAACTGGAGCACCCGGAGGAAACCCACGCGAACACGGGGAGAACATGCAAACTCCATACAGAAATGTCAACAGACCCAGCCGGGACTCAAACCAGTGATCTTCTTGCTGTGAGGCGACAGTGCTAACCACTTAGCCACCGTGTCACCCCTATGATTTTGTTTCATATACAAAAAGCCTTCAGACTGCTTTCTGACCAAACATCACCTGCCATCTTAAAGGGACAGTTCACAGCAAAACAAAGTTCTGTCATCATTTACTCAGCTTCCAATTTGGTATATGCACATAGAGATTTAATTTCAGTCCGTCAGCCTCAGGGCTTCCAGTGAATTGTCATCCCATACAAAAATCATGTTTAAGATCTGACTTCTTTAAAACACAGCGATCTTCACTGCCTGGATGAGATGCAATATAAAGTGGGTCTCAGACTAAACAAGAAGCACTGCATTAAATTAGATATTCTCCCGCCATGTCTTTTAAATATGGAAATAAACTTTACCCCAGTATTTTCAATGGAATATCTGCACTAGTCTTCTGCTAATGACGGTGCCTGCGAACGGTCGTTCGTCTCTTTTTATGCTTTAATAACTAAATGAATGCTTAAGTTTATTTAACTGATTATATTTGAATTGTATTACAACACCAAGGCTGTAAAAGGAATCTTATGAAATTAAAAATAGTCACATAAAGCTTTCACCGGAAGTTCATCATTGGCTGAATACACTAGCTGTGCATATAGCCCATTGTTACAAACGTGTCCGAGTTTCTTTCTTCTGTTGATCACAAAGCAAGAATGTTGGAAAAAACAGCCAAAGTATTTTTGTTTTGTATACATGTCAATGGTTAGTCTTTACCAACATTCTTCCAACAGAAAAAAGATATTCATAATGGTTTAGAACCACTGAGGAAATTTTCATTTTTGTGTGAACGATGCCTTTTAAGACCAATGTGATGTCATTTAATAAGATATAACTTACTAGAGCATAAACAAACAATTGCTATTGATACAGTAGTACTATTACTAGTACTTTTGCCATTACCCTGCAAACCTTTTCTCCACTGCTTTCATTCCACCAAGAGCACCAAGACTATTGTCTCTCTTTAGTGTCATGATGCTGAAAACTTTCTACAGAAGATCTTCTGTGCTCCTATTGGTCAACTTCACAGAAAAATACCAAAAACACCAGCCAGTTTAATTCTATAAATCATCAAAATCGCTTGCTAAATATTGGATATTTTGGGAGAAAAAAAACTTGCATCATACAAGTACTATAGAGTATGCAAAATGTATGACATGACCCGTATAAATGTCCCATCTATACTGTAATGCATTAATTTCTCTGCAGATGCAAAGAGAACAATCCAGCTGTCATGCACTATTAAATGATGCTATTATTCCCCCAAAAGACTAGTGCAGTGTGTGCTTGGGACTTGGCCAGAGATTTCCGTAGCTACTGACTCTCAGCAATGTGGAATTCAAAAAAATAATGGAAAGTGAAGGGTGGAATGTCCAGGTCCATTTATTATTGAGGACACTGTCACCCGTCGCATTGCACTTTGTCTCATCAACTGCTGGAACATTTGCAGGCTCTTTCCAATTTTTGATTTGCGCACACAGTTTTATTCAATTTAAACTCACTCACATCAGCTCCTTGAGGTCCGGGTGGTCCTGGTGGTCCCTGTGTGTTGAAACAAGACAGATTAAATGGACAATATGCACACTGAAATCACATATCACATACAAATCTCACTCTTTTTTTAGTAGTATGTTAAAACATAAACAGGTCTGTGCAAGGGTCTGTTTTGTGACATGCTACACAGAGCGAAGAAGCTTTGAGACTCTTCCCAAATAAGAGCATTTCTGAGACCGACAAAATCTCCTCCTCTCTGGATGTCATCCAGTGGTGAAGAGGAACATCGCAAAATTGCAGCCTGAGAGAAATTTCCCTTCCCACACACCCATAACTCAAGGCTGTTAAACGCCGTTCTACATAAGTGAAGATTTGTATGCTTCAAAACTTCTTTTGGCACCTCTGGACAATAAAAGAGCCAGGTTGTTTACTCATGCAAATATATATTGAGATAATATTAACATCAATCACCTTCTAAATGCAGGTTTTTGAAGATGTTTAAACAGGTTCAGGTTCTTGGCATACATAATGAGCATATCAAATGTGGTGTTTTTGATACTATATCAAGCAAACAATAAAACTTGTTTTTCTGAGTTTTATTTGGCCAACATTTTGAGGTCAGATCTGTTGATCACATTCCATTGATTTTGTCAACAAAAGTTTTGGATCGCAGTCATTAGTGTGCATGCTTCAGTTCTCCATCAATCTTGAATCCAATCTAACAGCAGATATACGGTATATCTGCTGTTAGATTGGATTCAAGATTGATGGAGAACTGAAGCATGCACACTAATGACTGCGATCCAAACCTTTTGCCTTGATGCCCTAATCAGACCCCCTAGTTTTTCATGATTCCACGGTTGCTGAATCCAACGTAAAATCAACAAAAAGTCGCAAATTTTCACAATCCTACAAAATTCTTAATTAAACGCAAAATAATTGCAAAAAATGTAAACAATCTCATAAAACATTAAATTCTAAACCATATAATCAAATTAGATTTACTTCAGTTTGCAATTAATTGTTTTACATGACTCATAGAGGTTGCATGCGCAGCGCACGTGATGTATTTGAGTGTCTCTTGAAAAATGACTTCTCACCTGTGTCCTCACAATATTATACATCCAAAAAATTAGACATCATGTGGTGCAAATTGGGCATTTTGTGCGTTTAAGCACTTCTGACTGCAAAAAAGTGTGAGCAAACAGAGCAATGGAACAGACAGAAAAGCAAGCAGCTTACAATGATGGCGATTGGTTCAAGGATTGCGGCCGCTGAATGTGACCGAATTGAAAGACATTATTTGTGCTTTACATGTATGGCCAGTTTTATAATGTTCATGAAATCAATAAATCATTTCGTTTAACTGTTTTCCTGCAGTTAACGAGAGAAAACGCTTCCCAGCCATGGACAAGTTTTATGGCAATCTGTGTTTTAGGTGTATTACAGTAGGGGAATCCCTAACGCGTTTCCTATGTGTGAGGTACAGTACATGATGTCAGATGCACAGGGGAGTGAAATCTGAGAGAGAAAATGTAAGTTTGTGCATAAAAATAAGAGTTATATGGCTTAATCACTACCGTTTTAGATCTTGTGTTGACAAGAGACCAAAATAAAGATGCTTTAACTTTTTAATTGCAAAATTGTCCGCAAATTTCTGGGAATTACCACCACAAAATCAGTTATTTTTATCGAGAAAAATTAGGGGGTCTGTTTAATACTGACTACTGAGTTCATATTGAGGCTTAATTTAGTGATAAGCCATGAAAATATATAGTAAACACACCAAAACAGTACAATAAATAGATCAAATTGTTTATCATACTTACAGAGTTTCCTTCAGGCCCTCTGTGACCTTTGGCTCCTTTTGGCCCTGGAGGTCCTGGTCTGTCATTCTGTGGAACACAACATATGAACAATGAATTTTAATTAATTTAAAAAGATTGATCAATTAAGTAAAATAGACAAATTTGTTCAAATTTCTCTAGCACTTATGTATGCTCTATGCAAATGCATTTATATAGGGCTTTATCGTGTATAGCTGTTTGCCAAAGCACTTTAAAATCAACATCAGAATCAGAAATCACAACTGAAAGATATGATGGCAGCCTCAGTACTAGCTATACTATAGGAGAACAGGACAGACACTGATAGAGTCAGTTCGATGGATGGAGATTATCAGGAGGCCATGATAGATAATGGCTGATGGAATGAATTTGGCCAGGACACTGGCATTACACCCCTACGCATTAGGAGATGTGCCACTGGATTTTTAATGACCACAGAGAGTAAAAATCATGATTAACCATCTATATTTGAAGGAATATGCTTCTTTTAGTCATGTGTCCTGGTCACTATACTGGCACAATCCTGCTTAGCGTCAGAGGGCAACACGTCTTTGCTATTATTACATTTTATTCTATGGAATAAACTAGTGATAATGAGTCAACTGTGACTGTATTTGATCAGATTACAAATTAATACGGATGCACCAAAATGAAAATTCACCAAGAAAAAAAACAATAAAAAATTCAATAACAACAATCATTTTGTCAATTCAATAACATTATAATAAATAAATTTATTACGTAAACGAATTGCTTCAGGCACAAAAGTAAATTTGTAATGATTTGTGGGACATCTTATTTTTCTTAGACGTCATGTTCAGGGCATCCACTCAAATTATTTGTTTAGGGGGGTGTGTGCTGTATCCTAGAATTTTATGTGCCATCCTCAACACCTGCCTCATAAGATGCAAGACTTTGCAGGGGAACTCTTAAAACTGTGAGCACAAATTAACAATGCCTTGAAGAAATAATTATTTAATTACACAATATAAGATCATTTTGTAAGACTTTCTGAATATGTAGATTTTATTGACAGCGAACAAAATCGAGAGGTGCCATGTTACCAGCTGGCGAGAGAGGGAAACCAGCACGCTGACCTTAATAATTTACAATTATTTTATCTACGTCCAAAATTTGGTGCATCCCTACAAATGACATTATCAGCGTAACAATTAGATGATGTATTATTTTAAACAGCCATTTCATGTTAAAATTTCTTCACATGCCATGACACAAAAGTTGCTCAAAATCCTTTTCCAGGTTTAATCCCAGCTGTCAACATGGTCTCAGAATTCTCAAAGTTGCTAGGCAGAATGGTTTTAAGTTGTTGCTAAAGTCTTTAGCATTAATGACTTCCCACTTTTTAGGTTCTGGAAGTATTTTTCCCATTCCTTCTTCCATTCATCCATAGGGTTTTAAAAAAGTCATTGTTAGAGCATTACATGCCATGAACCAAACAGCTACAAAGTGAATCGTAACATTACAAAGTTAATGAAAAGTCTCAGTTTAGAGAAAAACATGAACACAAATGCAAAAAACTTAGCAAAAAAAAGGGACAAAAATTAATGATTCCTGCTCTGACCAACTTCAGCCTATAGTATAACATTATGAAGTAAAAACTGCTGTGTAAATGCATTCATTTCACCTCTGAGAAGCATTAAATAGTGTATAAAGACACTTATAGTGCAGTAAATGCCCCTCAGAGGTGCTTCTGTGCCACTTTTGCGATGTAAATTTACCGTAAAATAAACAAAGAATTGAAATAGCTAACTTCCTATTTTAAATCAGACTTTAAATTCCAGATTTGTAGACTTCAGGACATCCTGTGATATCATGACTATATCCTGGTTTCTATCAGCTGTTTAAAAGCCTCCTCAACAACTATCTCCCTCAACATAAACAGTTTAAATGTTCTCCATTAAATCAGCTCTGCCTCCAGCCAGCAGATACAATACGTTCATCCTCTTCATTTCAGTCTTGTGCCAGATTACGGTTAGGCGGTGAGATAATACTAACCACCTGTCCCCATTTCCAGCCGTCTCTCCCATGCTGCTTCAATTATCCTCAAATTCCTCACTTCAAAGACCTGCACTGTCACAGACGGGCTCACAGTAGGGACGAGGTTAAATGATGCCGTCATGCCAATATTGTTTTGGCTCATTGTGATTGCCTTGACAGATACTGAACCCAAACGTTGGCCCCTTGGGTTTGGGAGAGGCCGGAGGAGCCCAATTAATTGTTTACAAGGACAGAAAAACATTTCTAAACAGTCTTGGCCAGCAGAAAGACAAGAGTCAAACATAAGGGAACGCAAAGCACCTCCATGGCTCATATGGTGCAGATGTGAGGGCTCGAATAATATATACACCATTAAATCAAACATTCAGCATTAGCACAAACATAATAAATACATCCATTTTGATAAATAAGAACACGTTCACTGGGGAAAATAAACACGTGCACTGTTAATACTGTATGATGAAAGCAGCGTACTGTATATGAAGTGTTTATGCATGTACAAACAAATGCAACTGGAGTAATTTCATCATCTAAACCAGTGGCTCTCAAACTGTGTGTGTGTGGTAATTGTAATTTTTAAATGTAATTTTCTGTGATTATATATTTTTTCAGTATTACAAGTGAAAGCTACAAACAAATATTTTCAGATTTTTGAAAGATATTACTGATTAGAGTGTTTAAAAAAAAAGTGAATCGAACATCATTACTGTGCTGCTACCTCGCTAGTTATCCCTACAGTGCGCATCTCAATGTGAAAACCGCAACTGCAGAGATGGATAAATTGATAAATGGCAAATCTAAAATATGAGGAAACTGTGGACAGTTTGCCCGAGTCATCGCAACCGTCTACTTCGTCTAAGCATAAGAGCAAGACCCCGTCAGACCAAAGCAGAAAACGTCAGGACGAATTCATATAGTGTGGATTCACATGCTCTACTATCAACAGTACACCAATCCCATTTAAAGGTAAGCCAAAATTATTTGAATAAATAGTATAGTAAATATAATTAAAATACTGTGAACAGCTTAAGAAGTTATTTTTATTGTTTGTACGTACAGTATATGCTTTGGTAGTGGGGGGTCGCGAGTTCTTGACAATCTTACATTGGGGCTCGCTCGCTTAAAAGTTTGAGAATCACTGATCTAAACATTAATTCATTCATTTTCTTTTCAGCTTAGTCCCTTTATTAATCTGGGGTCGCCACAGCGGAATGAACCGCCAACTTATCCAGCATTTTGTTTTGCGCAGCGGATGTCCTTCCAGCCACAACCCATCTCTGGGAAACATCCATACACACTCATTCACACTCATACACTACGGACAATTTAGCCAACCCAATACACCTGTGCCGCATATCTTTGGACTGTGGGGGAAACCCACGTGAACACGGGGAGAACATGCAAACTCCACACAGAAATGCCAACTGACCCATCCAAGGCTCGAACCAGCGACCTTCTTGCTGTGAGGCAACAGCACTACCTACTTTTCCACAAAAATTAAAAGTTATAAAGATATAAACTTCAAATAAGAAAAGGATAAACAGCAGCTTAGAGAGTACTGTAGCACATAAAAACTGCTTATTTCTGGCACAATATACACAAATTACATATAAAAAAAAGATACGTTTTACATCAGTTGAACTTGTGAGATAAAAAGTATAAACTGAGAGTCAAAATACAAATATATTTAGTCAGTTTCGTTACTAGTCATTTGTATCTTTTCTGAGAAGTTCATATTTTGCAGTTTCGAAAAACTCTCAGTTGCTTACTACTTTTAAAATTGTAAAAAAAAAAATAATTTAAACAGACATCATGATTTTTGAGTTGTAAAATGAGAAATAAATTCTACATACAAATATTACACACTGCAATAAGATTATAAAGTTTTTAGATTTATATATTTTTTCAGAAATGTGCCTTTATATCTTAGACAAAAAATTAATAAACACAAAATACAACTGTTCCTCGTCTCACAATTCTGACTTTAGTCTTGCATTTGAGTTTATATCTCATTAGTTGTCCTTTCTTCTGTCTTCTCAGTTGCAAATAATTAATGTCTGAATTGTAAAACATAAGCTTACAGGCTTACATTAAGAAGTAAACTACTATTTTTAAAATTAATTGGATTAAAACTGCATATGGCGCAGTGGGTAGCCTGATCGTCTCACAACAAGAAGGCTGCTAGTTTGAGCCTCGGCTGGCTCAGTTGGCATTTCTGTGTGGAGTTTGCATGTTCTCCCCATGTTTGCGTGGGTTTCCTCTGGGTACTCTGGTTTCTTCCACAAGTCCAAAGACATGTGCTATAGGTGAACTGGGTTGGCTAAATTGAGCATAGTGTATGTGTGTGAATGAGTGTGTATGGATGTTTGCCAGTGCTGGGTTGCAGCTGGAAGGGCATCTGCTGTGTAAAACATACAGTATGCTGGATAAGTTGGCGGTTCATTTTGCTGTGGCAAACCCAAATTAATAAAGGGACTAAACTGAAAAAAAAAAATGAATGAATGAATGAATAAATAAAACTGCAATTCTTTTTCTCAGAATTGTGAAATTAAAATGTGGTCATTTATATCTCACAACTGCAAGAATTGCATGTTAATATCTTACTTTTCTTTTTTAAAATAATTTTTACATGTATATTTTTATGTATTTTATTTATGTTTTGTTCATTAATTTTGGCTTAGTCTCTATTTCAGAGGTTGCAACTATTCCAGCATATATTTTATGCAGAGGATGCCCCCACACTCATTCACATACACACACTCATACACTACGGCCAACTTAGTTTATTCAATTCACCTATAGTGCATGTCTTTGCACTCTGGGGGAAACCGGAGCACCCAGAGGAAACCCAAGCCAAAATGGGGACATGCAAACTCCACACAGAAACGCCAACTGGCCCAGCCAGGACTTGAATCAGTGACCATCTTGCTGTGAGGCGACAGTGCTAACCACTAAACCATTGTGCCGCCCTTTGTATTTTATATAACTCATTTTAATTCACTTTTAAACTAGGCTAACTTTTTAATTTTATGTTAACTAATGCCTCCTTCTTAAGCTCTCGATTGTTCCAAAAACCCAATATGGCAGGCAGCTCATGTACTGCGGCCAGTAAAAATAACTGGTTAGAAAGTATTCATAAAACAACACTAGAGTAGTTGCACATTAATTAAATCCTTAAGTAGGAGAAATAGTATCAGTGACGGCCTTAGCAAACACTGCAGATAGCAGAAGTGTTCAGAAAGGCTGAATATGGCTTAAACTGAAAGATAACTTCAAGTAAAGCATTTAAACTTCCGAAACACACGTGTTAATATCATATAAACTTTGCATTTGATTAATAAAGGTCTTGCTGGAGCTCAAGTGTGTTCAATCGCATCAGTTTAACTTAAAATCTTTCAATCTATGTGATATTTCAGCTCAATAAAGTGTTCTTTCCCCTACGCTATGGTGTATATTATTCCTTCCAGATCTGATGTTTATTATAAAGAGCCTCCAGCAAGTCTTTAGGATTCAGTTGTAAAACACGTAGTAAACATTTTAATTTACGGCCTCTGCAATTCTGCTAATGATTACTTTTGGAATTATACTCGGTTTGCTGCTTTTTGATCTTTGCGTAAACAGACGTTATTTTCCATTTTCTAAATGCATGCGAGTCTGGAAAACTACTCGAAACTTTTACGGGGGTCTTTGGACAGTAAAAGGAAAGCTTCCACTATAGTTCAGGTTGCTGCGAGCAGCTGAACAGAGTTATGGAGAGGTGATAAACACAAGAGTTCACTTCTCATTATCGTAAAGTGTGTGTGTGGCTGAATGTCACGTGCATCTGTCTGAAGCCTTTGCCTTTTCACGGTTTAGGCCCAAAAGTGAACTACAGCTACAGCTGAAGTCAGAATTATAAAACCCCCTGAATTATTAGCCCCTCTGTTCATTTTCCCCCCAATTTCTATTTAACGGAGAGAAGATTTTTTTCAACACATTTCTAAACATAATAGTATTAATAACTCATTTCTAATAACTGATTTATTTGCCATGATGACAGTAAATACTATTTTACTAGATATTTTTCAAGACACTTCTATATAGCTTAAAGTGACATTTAAAGGCTTAACTAGGTTAATTAGGTGAACTAGGCAGGTTAGGGTAATCAGGCAAGTTATTGTATAATGGTGTTTTTTTCTGCAGACTATCAAAAAAATATATAGCTTAAAGGGATGAATAATTTTGTCCTTAAAATGGGTTTAAAAAAATAAAAACTGCTTTTATTCTAGCTAAAATAAAACAAATAAGACTTTCTCCAGAAGAAAAAAATATTATCAGGTATACTGTGAAAATTTCCTTGCTCTGTTAAACATCATTTGGAAAATATTTCAAAAAGAAAAAAAAAATTCAAAGGAGGCTAATAATTCTGACTTCAACTGTAAACGTGTTTTCTTTACAACATGCCAAACAAGCTTTATTATCGATCATAAGTGTGAACTCTTGAAATGGAGTTTCGTAGCAGCACATTTTTAATTGTGATCAATTGAAAAGCAGTTAAGAAAATGACAATTGACATACATTTAATGATCAGGCCAATGAGTGGTGCCATGTCACATGGCTGCGTTTCGATTCTTTTAAAGTGATTCAGAACAGAGTAATCAGTGTGGTCTGAAAGCAAAACTGCAGAAAATAGCTAAAATGTATAATTTTTTGCTCTTGGTGTGAAGCACCCTGAATTATATATACAGTAACTTATAAGTAGGGTCAGACGAAGTCTGCAGATATTTTTTGCTATTTCTGCACAGAATTTTGCTAAAAATCTGTGGATTTATGCGGAATGATTTTGGGAGTATCATAACTAAAACCTTAATATATGAAATAGAAGTAATACCTTTTTAACTTTTATTTAATGTTTACAATGCAAATCCAATTACATTCAATTTATTCTGTAAGCAAAGCAAGTCTCTCATAAAAAATATCTACTAAAAGACAGAAAATATTACTTTACAAACTGTATTGTAAATAAATCATATGAATATTTTCATATTAGTCAATATTATTACTGAAATTAATTAAAAAACTAAATAAATAAACATTTAAACACATTTACAGAAGAAAATAAACAGAATCAATGACAGGCTAAAAATCTGTGGAAATTTGTGGAATTCTGCGCGCGCAGATTCCGTGTGGGCCTATAAGACATTTCAGCCTTGCCATATTATAGAGGACACTGATAAAAAAAAACTGTTAAAACCTTTTTCTTTATAAATATTTCCAATATAGACTCTGATTGCACAATCATGTAAAATGTAAATCATACTGTTTCAACTATATATTCAGATTTAAACCTCAAATAAACAGATTTTTATATCAAAGTAATATTTATTATTATTTTCCGATAGGTACTGGACGTACACTGTGAAAACAGTGATTTGAATATTATATTATAAAACTATGCTATTAATTATTATTTTCACTTTGTCATGCTAAATAATCATTCATTCATTCATAAATTTTCCTTTGGTTTAGTCCCTTTATTCATCAGGGGTCGCCACAGCAGAATGAACCGCCAACTTATCCAGCATATGTTTATACAGCGGATGCCCTTCCAGCTGCAAACATCCATACACACTCATTCACACACATACACTTTGGCCAATTTAGCTTATTCAATTCCACATACCACATGTCTTTAGACTGTTGGGGAACCCGGAGCACCCAGAGGAAACCCACACGAACACCGGGAGAACATGCAAACTCCACACAGAAATGCCAACTGACCCACCAGCGACCTTCTTGCTGTGAGGCGACAGTGCTCACCGAGCCACCGTGTAGCCTGATTTGAATATTATAATATAAAATGATTCACTTTGTCATGCTAAATTATTAAAATAAAAGTTTAGATAAAAGAATATGTGTTTTAATATCCACAATTTGTAATAAGTTTAATATCTCAATACTAATTTGATCATTCAAACGACTAAATAGAAGAAGAAAGTAATATTAAAGCAGACATGAGCAATATTAGATGACCCCTGAAAGGATATACAGTACGTCTCCAGTAGAAAGATCGCTATGCATAAACAGTTTACACACATCTGCTGCAAAACGTGTGTGGCATGTAAACGTCCCCAATGATTAATACAGCCTTTCTGAAGCCTAAACATTCAAGTGCGCATTCAATCACAGCTCAAACAAACAAACAAACTGTCCTCTCAGCATTTGGTGCGAGAAAGAACATGCGTTTTAAAATTAGAAAATAGTTACTAAAGAAAGACCCATGAAACGCAGACAGCCAACAAACATTTCGTCCACATATGCACGTCTCCACCGCTTCCTTGAAGTTTGCGGAGTTGCATGCAGAAAGACAAACACAGTGATGTATAGGGAATCGGTCTGGGTGTTAGATCACCAGAAATCCACTCCAGATGACTGAAGATGAAAGCGTGCAGGCATATGTATTTGTGTCGGCTTGTTCAACCACAATGAAGCCACTCAGATTGTTTTGATGTAGAAATTAAACATGAGCTCAGAGCTTTGATACAAGCATGTGTGATTTGTTTACAGCTGACGTTCACCTCGCCTTTAAAAAATATGCATGAGTGGTGCAATTAATAATTAACAGCTATTAATAATAGGACCGTCATTTTATGTCATGGTTATTGCTATACCTACTGTAAATCGTTTTATTTTTACGTTTTAAAATGTTGTATAATGCTATATTCACTTAAACATACACATACAGTACAGTACATACACTGTAAAAAATTATATGATCAATTAGTCCTGACAGCACATGCTTTTAGGTCATTATAACTTGTTAAACTAAGTTAATCATGTTCTAACCTCATTTTAGAAGTTACTCAAACTGTTTTGAGTTTAACATAAGTTCAATGGACTCTTAAGGTTAATTTGATTCAGCTTAAAAGTTTAAGGTGACCAGAATATTTTACAGTGTAAATATATAATTATTATATTATTGAATTATTCTATATCTCAATTTCTAATGTTTATTATGAATAACACATTAAATCATAAGGATTTAAATCAAAAGTTTGGTATCATGGACATTTTATATCATGGTATTTTTCTATATCATGTCATCTTTATTCATTCATTCATTCATTTTCTTTTTGGCTTAGTCCCTTTATTAATCCGGGGTCGCCACAGCGGAATGAACCGCCAATTTATCCAGCACATGTTTTTACACAGCGGATGACCTTCCAGCCGCAACCCATCTCTGGGAAACATCCATACACACTCATACACTATGGACAATTTAGTCTACCCAATTCATCTGTACTGCATGTCTTTGGACTGTGAGGGAAACCAGAGCACCTGGAGGAAACCCACGTGAACGCGGGGAGACCATGCAAACTCCACACATAAACGCCAACTGACCCAGCCGAGGCTAGAACCAGTGACCTTCTTGCTGTGAGGCGACAGCACTACCTACTGCGCCACCGTGTCGCCCATGTTATCTTTATATATTATATAAATTTTTATAAAAATAAATAAATATAAATATAAAATTAAAAATATATATATATATAAATTCTGGTAAAATGTTTATGATATATTAGGGTAATTGTTATATATCAGGCATCACCAATCTCGGTCCTGGAGGTCTGGTGTCCTGTAGGGTTTAGCTCCAACCTGCCTCAAAACACCTGCCTGGATGTTTCAATTATACCTAGTGAGAGGTTGATTAGCTTGTTCAGGTGTGTTTGATTAGGGTTGGAGCTAAAACCTGCAGGACACCGGCCCTTCAGGAACCCTGCTATATATGTATATTTGAAAGTGCAGTTGCAGAAACAGTTAAATTAGCACATGTCAAAATCATAACTAATATGACAAACTGTGCAATAAGTATTCATTCTTTTTTGTGATTTTTTGTGGTTTTTATTTTATATATAACTATATTTTTTATATATTTATTAAATTACACAAGCTTATATGTTATGTTTTGATGTCCTTGCTGGGTGTCGATGAAACAATTTCATTCTGCATTACATCTACTGTGATGTTTTGAATGACAAAATAAAGAAAACTGAACTGATATTTTGTTTAAATTCAATCAAACCAATTCAAACGTAAAAGTTTAACGGCATCATTATGATCAAAAATAATGGCTTAAATTAAGACAGAGATAGAGAGAGAGAATATGACATATCAGATTTCTAATGTCAAACATTATATATCACGCAGTCCAGATCCAGATGCAAGGAAATTACATAATGAAATGCAACCTATTTCTTGCATTGGGAAGCTTGAAGTCTTGAGTTACAAAAAACAAACAGCACAAAATGTGCCTGCTGATTAGATCAACTGAGCACTGCATTCATAATCCTGCAGATGTGCAAAATGGACAAAAATGATCAAAGCACTGAACGTGCTGGACATTTCCTCAAACATTTGCACTGCAGAACAGCACAGCTAGACAACACAAACAATAACATTAGCCATCGTATCTGCAGCCGGGTTTCTGTCAAGTCCCTGCAGACGTGCAGCTCCCGATGGGAAAGAGTTTGAATGATGAATGCATGGGTTCAAAACCCTCTGTTTTAAGGCGCTTTAAGGCTACTAGTGGTTTTCTGACCACCCCAGACAGACAAAGCTGTTTATTTTGGGATGAAATCGGAAAATTTCCACTTGTAAACACAGACCGGGGAGAGAATGATTGCATCTTTGAAATGTTTGCACATGTTTGGGATCAACTAGGACAAAAAACAACAGCCTTTACAACTGGAAGATGTGAGGAGATCTCCTTAAAAGCATAAACACTCGATAAGTGTGTGTTATTTCTGATTTACTCAATTGTAAAGTAGTTTTAGTGTTCTGTGATGAGGTTGCTAAAGAGATCTGGGCAGTTGCCATGTTGTTGCTTTATTGACCAAGTCAGAAATCTGTAAATATGGCTCAAGTACTATGCAACTCTGGCATTTTACACTTGATTAATTATCTGTCAGGCAAAAATTGTATGTCTTACTGCTTTAAAAAGTAATAGCACACATTTCTCACACATATCTTTTCCATGTTAAAAGGAAAAGACTTAACTGCCCATGAGAAGTTTCATTTTAAAAATGGTTTTCAACAACAGCATAAACTACTATGACAATGATCACATCAGGTGCTGATTATGTGCTTTATTCAGTATAAAATGTTACCATTATGACTTTAAATAACATTTTACGTATCATTTAAAGTAAAGCCATACTGAAAGTGTCAATAGATAGCTTGCATGAGATCTTGAAAATAAAATTATTAGCAAACATTTAGTTTAGACAAGTTTAGACATTAACTTTGACTCAGTCTAAACCATTAACATAGATCCCTCAGCATGTACTTTTAATAATGAGGATTAATATTAATTGAATACACTATAAACCTTTACATTTGGTTGGGAGAGCAGTGCACTATTCTGTGCTTGTTAGGAAACAGTATAGGAAATGCCATTATTTACCTGCATTTCTAAGATGTATCAAATAACCAGCAATAACTATATTGATATGACAAGGCTGAAGATGCATCAGGATGTCAAATTAAATCGAATTTAGTGAAAATCACAGAAATAACCTAGGAGGAGTTTAAAAATATATATTACTTTTAAAAAGTAATAAGAATGAGGAAAGAAGGTACATATACAGACAGTTCAACGAATTATGACATAAGTAGTTTCTAAGTTTTCTACATTATTTTTATATTACCGTCAACAAAACGTTCAAATATGCAAATGAAAAATGAAGTTTTTAGTATAAAGGTAGTTGACGTGTGAACTCAATCTCAGCTCAGAAGTTGTAATAACAGGATTGATTATAAAACCAGAAAGTACTCCTAATAAATTTAATGGGATAGTTCCCCTAAAACTGAACAAGTCTGTCATCATTTGTTTGAGTTTCTTTCTCCTGTTAAACACAAAGGAGAATATTCTGAAAAAAGTTGAAAACCATTCTCTTCCATAGTATTTATTTTTCCTACAATGAAAGTAAATGGTTACAGGTTTTCAGATTTTCACAGAATATCCAACACAATCTCACAGATATTCGTACCCTTTTGATTTAGTGGCTCATTCATACAATTGTATCTCATTCATACAATTTAGTACGATTTGCTAATCCCCAATGGGGCGTCGCAGTGGCACAATGGGTAGCACGATCGCCTCACAACAAGAAGGTTGCAGGTCCGAGCCTTAGCTGGGTCAGTTGTCATTTCTGTGTGGAGTTTACATGTTCTCCCCGTGTTTGCGGGGGTTTCCTCCGGGTGCTCCGGTTTCCCCACAAGTCCAAAGATATGTGGAATAGGTGAATTGGGTAAACTAAATTGTCCGTTGTATATGAGTGTGTATGGATGTTTCCCAGTGATGGGTTGCAGCTGGAAGTTGCTGTGGCGACCCCAGATTAATAAAGGGACTAAGCTGAAAAGAAAATGAATGAATGAATAATCCCCAATGGCGGTTGGGTTTAAGGGTGCGGTTTGGTGCCATGCCTCCTTTTCAAAAAATCGGACATTTTCGTATGACTGAACTCTACGAATTTGTATGAATTCGCCACTAAACTGACAAAATGTAAAACACTAATAACGGTTTGGAACCACTTGAGGTTGAGTAAATAGTGTGTAGATTTGCATTAGTTCATTAGCTACTGAAGTTGTTTCATTAGTTTTTTAGTTAATTAGTTAAAGTTATTAGTAATTAATAAAGTTATGGTAACTAATAACCTTAACTTTTCCGAATTTGATTGTAATGCAATAATGTGCACCTTTTGTAAAGCTGCTTTGAAACACTCATTATTGTGAAAAGCACTATACAAGTAAACTTGTACTGAATTTACATTTTTGTGTGAACTACTGTATCCCTTTAAAAAAATAGACCATAGATGCATCTTTTTAAAAGAACAGGTGTTTCTACAGTGGTGAAACCAGTTATTGTTCCAGAAATGATCAGATGTGCTCCAACATTAGGCACATTCAAATCAAGACTGAAAACACATCTGTTTAGCTGTGCCTTTACTGAATGAGCACTGTGCTACGTCCGACATATCGCACTATTGTGTCTTTCTTTTCTTTTCATTCTTTTATAATTTGTCTTAACTCATTTTAATCTTTTTTTATCAGTTTTTTTTATTATTTTATTTTCTTATACTTCAATTGTATTTCTGTTTATGTAAAGCACTTTGAATTGCCACTCTGTATGAAATGAGCTATATAAATAAACTTGCCTTGCCTTGCGATTGGCCAAAAATAGCAATAGTGCCTCGACTACAATGGTACCGTTGTACTGACAGTGTTACATCAACCGTCCCATCAGATTTTCTATAACGACGTATTAAAGCTAAAGCGGACAGCAGGAGTCCTGAGTTCACTGACCAAGTCCAAACCACTTCACCACAACTTCCACGATCTAAAATCAATCATCAGGCACAGAAAACAGTGCCGGGTCCAAATCTGTGGCTCTTCAGCAGCACATGTTGTTTTCAGATCCATCTGTTGGACTGAAAGTGTGTGTGGGGGCTGTTAAGAAGAATGTAAACCAGCTGAGAAGTCTGGCGTTAGAAAAGTCTAAAACATGAACATCCAGCAAATTTCTGCTCTCAAGTCTGCTTGTTTATCCAAACGGATTTGGAGCATAGATGTCTCTCGTCTATGGATTGTTTATTAATGCATGCACT
This sequence comes from Danio albolineatus, assembly GCA_903798035.1. NCBI lineage: Eukaryota > Metazoa > Chordata > Actinopteri > Cypriniformes > Danionidae > Danio > Danio albolineatus. The sequence continues at coordinate 3,221,178 of CAIGQQ010020246.1, read as the reverse complement.
CAAGATGCATACCCTGTTTCCAAAAAAATTAAAACTTGGCTCTGTCGTGATTTTCACACACAAATAATTGTGGTAAAATCAAGCATCTTAAGACTTCCTTTCAAGTTGCTTGAAACTAAGGTAAATAAGAAATACTCCCTCCTCCTCTGAATCTAAAAAAAGACAAGTATCTTGATTCTTGAACTTTGCTTCCTTGAATCCATAACAACAAGAAATACACAGCTGTCTGAACTCAACAAAACGCTGAGACTATGATGTATGTGTGACTAATACACAAGAGAGCAGGACAAATTCTTAAGGAGACACATCATTCAGAAACGAACATGCAAGCAGTACCGCTATTTTCTCAGCATTCAAAACCTGTGACGATTCGTTTAAACTTCGAAACACAAATAAAGATATTTTTAAGAAACCTGACAAAATTTTGGCCCTCCATTATAAAATTGTAAAATCTTAGAAGATCATAAAAACTCATAAAGCTTCAGTGTCTACTGTACAATATACAATATTTAATGTTAACTAAGTTCATCATATAAAACCATCACAGATTTACCTGCTCTATTCATATGGATTCATTTAATGATGCTTTTCATCTCAAAGTTTTGATCACCTGGACTTTCAGAAGAGGGACAAGAGTTTCATTTGATTGCTAATGTTTTATTTAGTTTTGTCTCTCTTTTTGACAAAAACGATGAAGGGTTTTAATGATATAGCCACAGTTATCATTACTTTATTGACAACTTTTCAGATCACTTTGATATGAAATTAACAAGAGATTATAAACACAGTTATCAATCATTTGATGACACTTTTGAAGTTTCAGGATCTTCAAAGTTGTAGTTATCTGGACATTCAATGAACGTACAAGCTGCTTTTTTATTTACTTCCAGTCCAGTGACAAGTGTAAATCTGTCATCATGTTCATCCGATAAACTATTAATCCATTCATGTTTATTGATTTAAAGATACTTTTTATCGTGTTCACCTGATTAACTATTAATCCATTCATATAGATTTGTTTAAAGATACTTTAATGACCTTCAAAGTTCAAAGTTTTGTTTGCCTGGACATTCAATAGAGGGAAAAGTTTCATTTGTTTGCTACTTTTTAAATTTAGTTTTGTCTCGTTTTTTCTTTTGACAAACTGAAAGATTTTAATATAACAGTTATCATTACTTTATTGACAATGTTCACTTTCTTATGACATTAATAAAGATGGGTTTTATTATTATAGTCACAGTTATCAATCATTTAATGACACTTTTATTAACTTTTAGGATCTTCAAAGCTGTGGTTATCTGGATGTTCAATGGACGTAAAAGTGTTTCTTTCTTTAGCTGCTTTATTATTTACTTCCAGTCCAGTGACAAGTGTAAATCTTTCATCATGTTCATCCGATTAACTATTAATCCATTCATATTTATTGATTTAAAGATACTTTAATAACATGTTACATTTACAAAGTTATGTTTATCTGGACTTTCAATAGAGGGACAAGAGTTTCATTTGATTGCTAATTTTATTTAGTTTTGACAATTTGTTTTTGACAAAAACTATTAAAGATTGTAATATAGCCACAGTTATCATCACTTTAATGACAACTTTTTAGATCACCTTCTTATGACATTAATACAGATGGGTTTCATTATTATAATCACATTTATCAATCATTTAATTACGCTTTTTTTTTTTTTACTTTTAGGATCTTCAAAGTTGTGGTTATCTGGACATTCAATGCCTGGAAAGTGTTTCTTTCTTTAGCTGCTTTTTTATTTACTTCCAGTCCAGCGACAAGTGTAAATCTTTCATCATGTTCATCCGATTAACAAATAATCAATTCATATTTATTAATTTAAAGATACTTTAATGACACATTTCATTTTCAAAGTTATGTTTATCTGGACTTTCAATAGAGGGACGAGAGTTTCATTTGATTGCAAATTTTTTATTTAGTTTTGACAATTTGTTTTTGACAAAAAAAAAACTATAAAAGATTGTAATATAGCAGTTATCATTACTTTATTGACAACTTTTTAGATCGCTTTCTTATGACATTAATAAAGATGGGTTTTATTATTATAGTCAGAGTTATCAATCATTTAATAACACTTTTATTAACTTTTAGGATCTTCAAAGTTGTGGTTATCTGGACGTTCAATGGACATAAAAGTGTTTCTTTCTTTAGCTGCTTTTTGTTTTACTTCAAGTCCAGTGACAAGTGTAAATCTTTCATCATGTTCATCCGATTAACTATTAATCTCCACATTTCTGAGTGGAGTTCCCATGTTCTCCCCGTGGTCGCGTGGGTTTCCTCCGGGTGCTCCGGTTTCCCCCACAAGTCCAAAGACATGCTCTATAGGTGAATTGGGTTGGCTAAATTGTCCCTAGTGTATGTGTGTGAACGAGTGTGTATTGATTTTCCCAGAGATGGGTTGCAGCTGGAAGGGCATCCGCTGCGTAAAACATATGCTGGATAAGTTGGTGGTTCATTCCGCTGTGGCGACCCTAGATTAATAATCGGACTAAGCCAAATGAATGAATGAATACTGTATATTAGTCATGAGACAATAACCGTTTTCAAGGTATACCGTGGTTTGGAAAAGTCAAGGTTTTAAAATCGTCAAAGTTTTCTGCTATACCATTTCTGAGGTATGTGGAAGATTTTTTATTTGCATTATTTTAACGTAGACAATGGTATCTCCAGCAGAAAAGATATCCAAAGATGCCACTTTAAATAGTAAAGAAATCTGTGTTTTTGAAACTAATGAAGACAGCAGAAGTTAATGATTCATTTTCATTATTTAGCCTGACATGTTTACTGTTACAAAATATTATAAATGTTTCTCAAAATAATATATATTGTGTTCAAAATTATGTTTTTTTTAACCCAGACACCTAAAAAGAATATATTTTAGAGCAGTAATCACAATATCGTCATACCATGAAACCGTGATATTTTTATCCAAGGTTATCATGCCGTCAGAATCTAATACTGGCCCATGCCTACTGTATATAAATTCAACATTGCACATCTTGCGATGAATGCTGGAACGATATATGGTGCAGCCCTAGTTTGCATGACAACTAAACTGTTTAAAGCCTTGAAAATTGCGCTTCACTTGTCTTGAACCCAGTGCATTCCTTTATAAGAGAAGGATTTCATGGAAAGGTCAAAAAGGAAAGAAAAACCCAGAAGTGTTATGATTACTATGGAAAGCACTCTGAAAGAGAGGAAAGGCTCAAATAAAGTGATACGTAGCAATGAGCAGAAGTGCATTTATACGGACTCACATCTAATCCAGTGTCACCTGGCTCTCCATCATCTCCCTTGGGTCCAGGGGTTCCTTTTCCACCCTTGAAAGTGAGAAGTTCAAGAAAACGTAAGAGAGATTAGATGAGAGGAATTATCTGTGCTGCGTCAGCTCATCAAGTGTCTCCTCATAACGTCTGGACTCGGTGTCTCAGTCTAGACGATTTACATCTGCTGCCATGAGCACATTCAGCTGTTGTGTTTCTCTACTGAGAGACACATATGCACTAAACCCCCCTAATGATTCATTGCATTTGTGAATCAGCGGTTAGGAACGCTAATAAAAACCACTAACAAATCATGTGAATCATTCTAGATATTAATAATATCAACTTCCATATGGAGGCCATCTTCTAACAGGTAGATCATTTGGAATTTAGTGATAACCGCAGATGGGAATTATACACTCAGTTCATCACAATTCATTTTTCCACAGGGATCAAAAACATTTTTACGGGTTATATGTATAATTTATCAAATAGATTTACTATACATTAATTAAATATAGTCACATATTACAGTATATTACTATATTTATTCATAGGTATTTTGTTTTGTTTTGTTTTGTTTTGCTTTGTTTTGTTTTGTTTTTTGTTTTGAAAAGACCCATTGTTTTTAGTGAGGTATATATAATAATTT
>CAIGQQ010020246.1:3197965-3217219 GCA_903798035.1 Danio albolineatus | reverse complement strand
TGTTTTGAAAAGACCCATTGTTTTTAGTGAGGTATATATAATAATTTACCAACCCTTTTGAGTTCTTTGCAAAAGTTTAAGAGTTGTCTATCATAATTTCAGAATCATAACTTTAAAAAATAAAATTTGTGTTTTTTTACATTATATATTAAATAAAATATAGAATTTTTACATTAATGTTTACACATTTATAATAATATTTATAATAGTAACTATTTAGAAAAAATATAGAATCATATCTGTGCATATTTTATTACATTTATACATTATATATTAATTATTCAGGAATATATTCATTAAATATCTTCATATATTTAGTTATGCATTATACTTTATTTAATTATTAATATACATTTTTATTTTGTTTTGAAGAGACTCATGCAGTAGTTCTTAGTGAGGTATATATAATAACTACATTATAATTAATAATTATAATAACAACTGGGGTTCTTTGAACATTTAAGAGAATTTATGAGTTGTTTTTATAACTTCATAATCATAACTTCAAAAATAGATTTAATGTGTGTTTTTACACTATATGTGAACAAACATTTGAATTAGTGAATGTATTTTAATGAGATCCCTTCAAAACACCAAATAATAATGTTGTTTAAACTAATAACATGTTCATTTTATTAAAAAATGAATGGATTACAGTCAGTTTTGACAGCGAACAACCATATTTGGGGGATAAAAGTGCTATTAATGAAATCAAAATCAGTTTTAAAGTGGAAGAAATGAATGTGAACTCAAGCATTGGTTCCTATTGATCTTCTGCATTGTTCAGGATACTTACAGGTGCTCCAGAATCTCCTCTTGGACCAGGATAGCCCTAAAAAAAAACACAAAACACACATAAATAATGCTTATGTTCACTAAATATGACTTTTAATGGCAAAACATTTAATCAATAGAGATTTGCTGTACCTGAAAGCCAGCACAACCCTCCGTCCCATTTCCTGGAGGTCCATCTTCACCCTGAGCAGACAAACACACCATTATTTCCATATATAACCAGCACATGTTAGGTAAACCAGCAGTGAAGATCAACAGGACTAACTGACCCTCTCTCCAATCAGGCCTCTGTCTCCTGGAGCCCCTTTGATTCCTCTGGGCCCTTTATCTCCCTAAAACACAGATATGAGACACATGGGCGATAGAGGTCAGTCATATTAGAGAGATCAAACAGGTCAAGGGGAAAGGTTATCAAGACTTGTCAACATTAACCTACCTCTGGCCCAGCAGGACCCTCGTCGCCACGGTAACCTGGCTGCCCTGCTCTTCCTTGCTCACCCTGGTGGAAATGGGAAGACAATTATTTCTATATTATTGTATTATGAACGCATATAATGTTCTAAATTATATATTGTAATGAATTCTTAGAAAAAATGACACGACTGTATTACATGTTTTAATTTTAATCAAAAGAAAAAAAAGGTGCTGGGCAAAAATGTATCATGATTAATCGCATCCAAAATAAAAGTTTGTTTTACATAATATATATGTGTGTGTGTGTATATATATTACATATACATAATAAACACAAAATAATACACACACACACATGCATAGTAAAAAAAATATACAAAACATTTTTTGCATACATATCTAAATTGATATATAACATGCATCATATACAGTACATACATATGCTTTATATCTAAATATGACTACAATTTTTCTCAAACATATACATATAATTATAGTATATACAGTACATATTAAATATACACAGTACACACACGTGAAGCTCTAAATTGAGCTCAGGTACATTCTATTTCCACTGATCATTCGTGAGATGTTTTAGCAGCTTAATTGAAGTTTACATGTGGTAAATTCAGCTGATTGGACATGATTTGAAAAGGTATACACCTGTCTATATAAGGTCCCAGGGTTGACAGTGCATGTCAAAGCACAAATCAAGAATGGAGACAAAGGAATTGTCTGTAGACCTCTGAGACAGGATTGTCTCGAGGCACAAGGCTGGGGAAGGTTACAGAAAAATTTCTGCTGCTCTGAAAGCTCCAATGGGCATAGTGGCCTCCATCATCCAAAAGTGGAAGATGTTTGGAACCACCAGGACTCATCCTAGAGCTGGCCGGCCATCTCAGCTGAACGATCGGGGGAGAAGGGCCTTAGTTAGGGAGGTGATCAATAACCAGATGGTCACTTTTTCTGAGCTCCAGCGTTCTTCTGTGGGGAGAGGAGAACCTTACAGCAGGACAACCATCTGTGCAGCAACCCACCGATCAGGCCTGTATGGCAGAGTGGACAGACGGAAGTCACTCCTTAGCTTGGAATTTGCCAAAAGGCATCTGTAGGACTCTCAGACCATACGAAACTAAATTCTCTGATCTGATGAGACTAAAATTGAACTCTTTGAAGTGAATGGCAGGCGTTACGTTTGGAGGCATCACAGGCATCACTCATCACCAGACTAATACTATCCCTACAGAGAAGCACAGTGTTTTTCAGCAGCAGGAAATGGAAGACTAGCCAGGATAGAGAGAAAGATGAATGCAGCAATGTACAGAGTCATCCTGAATGAAAACCGGCTTCAGAGGTTTCTTGACCTCAGACTGGGACAACAGTTTATCTTCCAGCAAGACAATGACCCAAAGGTCACTGCCAAAATTTCAATGGAGTGGCTTCACAACAATTCTGTGAATGTCCTTGAGTGGCCCAGCCAGAGCCCAGATCTAATGCCTATTGAACATCTCTGGAGAGATCTGAAAATGGCTGTACACCATTGCTTCCCATTAAAGCTTGAGAGGTAGTGCAAAGTGGTATGGGCAAAGATTCCGAAAAAAAGGTGTGCCAAGTTTGTGGCATCATCTTCAAAAAGACTTGAGGCTGGAATTGCTGCCAAAGCTGCATCAACAAAGTATTGAACAAAGGCTGTGAATACTGTTTTTTATTTTTAATAAATTCACAACAATTTCAAAAAATCTTTTTTTCACATTGTTATGGTATTGTGAGTAGAAGTTTGAGGAAATAAATGAATTGAATCCATTTTGGAATAAGGCTGTAACATAAAAAAGTGGAAAAAGTGGAGAGCTATGAATACTTTCTGGATGCACTGTAAGAGATATGATATTTTTGTAACTTTTTTTGTTTTTGACTATTAAAACTATTTGCCTTAGTAATGCTGGTAAATTAAATTAACGTGGTTAAATAAAAAAATCCAAATATTCCTAAATGGATTGTAAAAATATATTAAATAATTATTGATACGGAATGATATTAAACATTATATCGTGATAATTTTTTTTCCTGTATCGCCCAGACCTATGTCAAAACAAACTTTCATTTTGGATGTGATTAATCGGGATTAATGTTTGCTTGGCACAAAACAAAAACAAAAAAAAACATAAGAAATCGTATAAAAGTAATTGCAATAATAATAATAATAATAATAATAATAATAATAAAAAAGACAAGTTTCAACCTAAAAACAATTTGTAAAGAAAAAATACAATGTAAAAAACGGAATTCAGTTTAAGAATAAATACATAAAATCTGGCGGAAACAATAACAAAATGAACACCTGAAAAATGGCCAGCCTAACCAGAACCAAATATTTTAAAAAAATGTTAAGTGATTTTTTTAAAGCCTGATTATTCTAAATCTAACATTTTATTTGCATTATTACTTTACATTATTATTATTATTATTATTATTATTATTATTATTATTATTATTATATAGAAGCTATATCTAGAAGCTGTGTAATAAAATAAACTAGTAATTTTCCCATTCAAAAGAGTAAAATACGAGTCCCTGTAGTCAAGGGTGTGGACACTGAAGAGTCTTCAGTGAAGACACAGATCCATTCATGACCACGCACTGGAGTCACTGGAATCATACAGTTATCTAATGTTTAGCCTTTTGCTCACTAAGGACATCTGAGTCACCAACTAAAAATATACTCTTTAGTAAACGACTCAGTAAAACACTTAAAGCTAATTATTTGGTTACGCAAATAAAAAGCAGCATTACATTTCCAAAGGGCAGAATGTGTAAATCAGTATGAAAAAAGAGGGCAGGCTTTGAGAGAGCAGTGAGTTCAGAAACACGTACAGATTTCCAGCTATTTGAACACTCAGTTCTTTCCCATCACACCCACTCAAGTGCTCTGAAAACCACCTCTGCCAGGACAAAACCAATAAAAAGAGCTCACTCACAAAAACCCATGATTCACTGGTAGGATTGCTCCTCACTAACACTAATGAAGGTTACAGTGACCTCCACTAATATGGGCACTCTTGGAAAAATTAATAAGATGATAAAAAATGTCTTTATTGCTTAATCGGTTGATCTTTGCTCAAAATATTAACAAAAAACTGAAGATGCTTGAGTTTCTGGATGCAAGTAGAAGCTTTTTTTTAAAAAGATACCCTTTCAGACAATTTGAGGTGATGTTGAATTGTAATTTTGGGCTATTTCTGTAGTTTTGGAGTATAAAGGTACTCCATTTAAATTTTCGTATGCAACATTTTCGTATTCATATACAAAATAAAATGTCACATACACAAATCTTGCACAATGAGCCCAGTGCGTATTAACCTTTTCCGAAAATACGCAAAACATTTCCGAGTCAGTTATACAGTGATGACTTTTCCCCTCTCTTCTCCAATATAGAAATAGAAAGAGGAATAGGCTACATATTGTGTTCATCCAATACTGCATAGAAAGGAAAGAGAGTTCTCCTCCTTAGCAAAGATCTGCGTTGGATTATCCCGAAATGCAGAGTTTATTTCAGGAAATCAGTAGAATTCTGATACATTGCTTGTACCATAAATACCATAAAGTACCATAGACATTATAAAAGATGGCAGCCGCGTTGATGTATCTGAGCAACAGACCGAAGCAGACCATGAGGAGTCTAGCTTTATATTATATTTATATTATAATATATTATTTATTATATTATTTTCTATTATAATGTCTATGAGTAGTACGTCAAATGTATGGACACACACCACAAACAGCAGCAAGTGAGAGGTGCGCCAGTCACTGAATTCAGCATATTTGGGTTTTCAACTGTCTGCCACATTCTGTCTTTATTTTATCCACTGTGTTTGTCAAAGATATCTGTAGCGCAAATGACGCTCTGAACTGTCAAAACACCCTTTTTCAGATGCGAAAATTGCTTGATTTTTTGTTTTATGATGGACGAAAGTTTCAGAGGCAGTGTGTCAACACGACTGACACAACATGAGGGTTAATTTATTTATTAACGTGTGAAAATTAAAGATGCAAATTTTGGATTATGTGTGCAATAATCTTAAGACCAAGGTCATTAGAACCTAACCTTCCTCCTAACAGTGTTAAATACAGTGATAATGATACACACATTATCTCCCTTGCTGAAAGTGGAATTTCTTAAGTTTTGTTCTTGATGGTACATTTTTTTCAGCGTTTTTTATTTATTTATTTTGGTATTTTGTGAAGCTCAACAAACTTTTCCCGCAAATCATAGCTCTGTTCTTTGGTTTTACCTATTGTTTCCTCATTTCTATGTAACATGATTGAACAATTTCCGGTTCCTAGTCACCCAGGTGTACCTGGTACAAATATCAATGGCAATATACTTCAAAAACATTTTTCTCATAAGAATTCATAGAGATGAGAATGATTCTGGCAATTCTTTTTTTGTCGTTGGTTTTTGTTTTAAAAAAAAAAAAAACTGTGCTGTTTTTTTTAGTGGACCCTTTCACATTTCCAGGTTACTCATCAGCGGAGGTCGTTATAGTTTGGTAAACTTAGAAAGCAGAAAACAGGAGAGTGCAACAAAACACTTTTTATTATTATTATTATTATTATTATTATTTTTGCATTCTTATTTGCTGAAATAATAAAAGAAAAACTCCACAATAGTGTTTGCATGACTTTCAAAAAAGGGAAACATTTTAAATGTACATCCATTTTGGTAACACTTTAGAATAATGATGCATTAGTTAATGTTATTCAATTGTATTTACTAACATTAAGTATCAGTAATCTTGAAAAGCATTTATTAATCATAGTTCAACATTAACTAATGAATTATTAAAATCCATATTGTGCTTGTTAACATCAGTTAATGCACCATGGGTTAATAGGAACTATAACACGAATTAAGGTCATTTAAATTAAATAACATTCAAGTAACATTAACGAAGATAATTAAATACCGTGATAAATATATTACTAATAGTTTGTTCATGTTAGTAAATACATACATTAACTAATGGACTGTTATTTTAAAGTGTTATCAACATTTTTCTAAATCTAAATTCTAAATCTAAATATTAAAAACTTTCAAGACCGTTAAACGTGTCAGAACTGTCTTGCGAAAAGGGTCCATTGTTTGTATGTTGGTCCAATGTTTTTTATTTATTTTTTGCTAATATTTTGAACTTAAGATCAATAAGACATTTCTCCACAGCCTTCTTTGCTCATTGTTAACCAAGGGTGCCAACATTAGTGGAGGACGCAGTATGTGAGAACTTAAAGAGCAGCTGGGCTGTTTCTGAGACACAACAGACATCTTCAAGTAAAGCATGAAACACATGCAGATGCTGCAAACACTCTCACGTAAACTGCACAGGAAATTTACAGTCCTGAGAGGCATCGGAAATGTGTTGTCCTGGCAGTTTACAAGAGCTGCAGAGAGAAGTGTAGCGCTGACAGAACGCGTCTGCGTGCAGATCTGTGGAGCAGCTGCAGATGGTGTAACACTGAAGAATTCAAGAGCAAAATCTCAGCAGATCAGCTCATATCAGCTGGGAAATCTCCAGTCGGGTCTGGCATGTATAATCATCCACAATACGCTTGTTACTCAGTGGCTAACAACTCTCCAAACTCTCTTTTTTTCAAGCGTTTTGCTGTTTATTGTTAATATATTTGAGATCTATTAAATAAAATGTCAAATGTTAAACAACCATTGTTGAACTGTTGGGTCAGATTGACTAAACAATGTACAATACACATATGTGGTCAACAAAAACAAAACAATTACTACTTAAAACAGCTTAAAGCTCATTTTTTTCTTCATATCTGGTCTCCTGAAGTGGTCAAATTGGCTGTTTAACTAGGAGACCACATAAAAAGGGTTACCTGAAGTGTTGAAGTATGTACTTTAAATATTTTGTTGTAGAATTACAGACTTCTGTCAGACAAAATGTCAAAACATCAGCCACAAATTCAGTTGCATGTCAAAATGACCCGTCTTAGCCATGGCTTTGTGTCATCGTTTTAACTTTTTTACAATTGTAACTTTTTACCTCATTATGTTTGATCATGTTTGCGTGTATATTAAAGTAAAGCAATTAAACTCTTGTTAACACATTCCAATTTCAATAACACTCTTATTTTGAGATAAAGTCAGTCATGCTAAAGACTTTTTCATCATTGCTGACTTCTGTTCATCATTACTGACTTATTGTCAAATCTAGGCCAAAGTTTCTATTTTCGTATGTCATAATGTAAATTTAATCTCTTTAAAATCTTAATTTTCAAAGAAGCTGCACCAAAGAATGGTGCAAATGTGCTTCTATTGAATCCAAATGTCTACATGCGGATCCAGTTTATATGACTTCCTGTATATCAAACTGGACCTCTGGGTGTCTCAACCTTTATAATAATGATCATATAATCATGGATGAGATTTTATGCATGCTTATAACAACTGCCATTAAGTGTCATTTGGTCAATTACGACATACAAAATGCAAAGATGACATTGTTTGTTGTGAGAACTTGAAATGAACAAATACATCACAATCTGTTTTTGTCTTTGTCATTACAAACTGGCATTACCAAGACAACAAAACTTGTCATAAATCTGTCATAAACATGACTGTCATGAAGCCATTTCAAATATGTCATACATGTTATAACAGTGTCATTAATATCTTACTGACCTCAACTACAGTAGTTCAAACTGAATTTGTAATTAAAATGTCAATAAATATTAAACGACGCTCTTAAAAATGATTTGCCACTTTTTAAAGAGCCATTAAAAACAGTTTGTTCTGAAAAAAAGTGATCAGAAAAATACGCATGACACAAATACAATGCCCTCATGATGATCATGTTTATGACAGATTTATGACAAATAACTGTATGTTGTCTTGTTAAAGTCAAGTTGTCATGACAAAGATAAAGACCAGTTGTGACGTATTTGTTTATGTCAAGATGTCATAACAAATATTGCCATCTTCGCATTTAAAAATGACATTACTGAGCAAATGACACTTTTGAGCAATTTTGGTCTGCACCTGGGTTCGTTTGACGTCAAGAATACGGTACGTTTAGCTAGTGCGAACGTGTCTTCTGTACTCGGTTGCACACCCACAAACAGTACCCGAGTCCACCTGAAAGAGGTGGCCTGAGATATGGTTCACATGAACTCTAGTCCGGTTTACTTCTGGTGTGAATGCAATCGTACCAAATAACGGAAGTGAACCGCGAACAGTACAACCAACTATCGTTTACATAACGTTCATACTACGTACTGTACCTTGTGAGAAACGGGACTGAGCCAGGTCAAACACAGGCATAATGTCTGCTTGTCTCCTCTAACAACAGCTTCTGTGGACATCGCGTTATGTTCTGAACGTTTATAATATTTTTGAGGCAGACGGACGCGAGTTGCTTTCTGTATGTCCAAAACCAACAGATTCGATGGCAATCCGTAGCTACGTCTTTACATTTTAGCGCTTTGCTTTCGTGTCCGTCACCTAGCAACAGCCGTACACACAATAACAGCTCGATGACGCAAGCGCACCAGCATTCAGAAGGAAAAAAAACAGTGTGAACACAAACCAACTGAGAAGGTGGCAAAGGGGGATAATCGAACTTGGGTGCGGTTCGAGGCAATTGAACCAAGTGTGAAAGCACCCTCAATAACAGTTGTCATAATAAGCATGCATAAAATCTTATTCACAATATAAAGGTTTCATGGCAGTCTTATGAACACCCCCTACAAGTAAACTATTACCCAATTTTCCACATGTGGACACACAAAACATCATCAGTTTTCTTCTATTTATAATAATCTTTATTTATTTTCATATGATTATAGCCTGGGTGGAGATCCTAAACAGATTTCAGACCCTCACTCGACTCTGAAATGACGTCACCTTTACCGTATATTTTGGTCTTGCAAGAACATTTGTATGCTTTTAGCCATTAAACTTCATCTGGTGCTCAGGTTTGAACTCGTCCATCTGGAGTCCATCTGAACATATACATCTGTCGCAGTTTCTTCTCCCACTGCCCAGACCATCACAAATGGAGGAACCACCGGACCAATGTCTTTGTTCCTCAAGTTACGTTAACATGACCCAGAGGCCCGATGATCTCAGAGATTTCAGAGGGCCTCCCAGAATGCCTGAGTCCTGAGGTCATACGCTTTCATCCTTGTTCAAGAGCCTTATGTTTTACATACTACTCAATTAAGCAGCAACGTGAAACTCCAAATTTAAGCAAAAGTATAATGTATATAATGATGATGATAACATGAATGAGTTGAGTAGTGATTTGAACTCTTGCAATCTCTCAAATGCTAAAGGATTTACACAATCCGACACACTCACAGAATCTGCTGTAAATCACACAGTATGGTTTTCGTCACTCACCGGGTCTCCGTTTGGTCCTGATGATCCTTCACGTCCTTGCTCACCCCTTGGCCCGGGTTCACCCTGTCAGAGTCAAAAGTCAGCATTAACTTCAGATGTCAGACTTTGTAGTTCATTTCATGATTTACAACATGATCTTTGCAGAGTTCACACTGAAACTGAACTTAAATACTGATACTGAACTTAAAGCAAATGTAGTACCTTATAACTGTCGGAACAGAGACCGTCTACCTACTTTGCTTGAAAATGTATCCTTGTAAAGTGGATTAATGAAGAACCCCCACTTTAAATCAATGGCTGCTTGCTATCTGTAGCATTATCCCACTTGAGGCTTTCTCTACTGCTTTAAAGAACAAACCGTTTCTATTTTATCAGACATGGAATCCTTTCTTTGACTATTTGGCATCCTCTAAGTTGACTAAAAGCTTGTCTGTTAGACTCAGCCTGGACAAAAGAAATGTAATCTGCCCTTTCGTAAAATAATTTAGTGTTTTATTTCTTTGTTTATTTGTTTCAATTACAATTAAATGTATTTTATTAGTATCATTTTAAATGTGGGAGTCAGGGTTTGAAGGATAATAATAATAATAATAATAATAATAATAATTCCTTACATTTATTTAGCGCTTTTCTAGACACTCAAAGCGGTGTACACAATGGGGGGGGGGGGGGGAGGTTCTCCACCACCAGTGTGCAGCATCCACTTGGATGACGCTATGGCAGCCATATTGCGCCAGACTGCACACCACAAACCAGCTGATTGGTGGAGAGGGGACAGACTAAGCCAATAATGATATGGGAATGGTTAGGAGCAGTGCTTAACTTGTGAATTGCAAGGTCCCGGAACAGATCGAGGTAACGGATCCGGCATATTACCAGAGGATGGAGAGATGTCGTGGATGACAGTGAAGAGCGGGACGGCGGGGTGTGGGTGTCGCAGAAGAAAGTGAAGAGAGTTGGGGAGTCACGAAGGAAAGTGAACATCGGACAGGGGAGGAGGGCGGTTGAGTTGGGGGATGGGTAAAATGAGGTGCCGGATCCGGATCCACCATGTTCCGACACAAATTAAGCCCTGGTTAGGATGGACAGAGGAAAATGGGCAGATCTGGCCAGGATGCCAGGGTTAAATCTCTACTCTTTTTCAAAGAGCATCCTGGGATTTTTAATGACCACAGAGAGTCAGGACCTTGGTTTAACGTCTCATCTGAAAGACGGCGTTCACTGAGCAGTATAGAGTACCCTTCACTATACTGGGGTCTTAGGACCCACACAGACCGCAGGTTGAGCGCCCCCTGTTGGTCTCACTATGTGTGATGAATATTATCTTATTACTCAAAGTATATTTCTGATATGTTTTTGCATGTAAATGTTCAATAAATATATATTTTTAAAAAGGCAGATATAGACGAACAGTCAAACTATTGTATTTTTAGAGCTGATTGAGTGCCGAATCTGTTTTTGTTTCAAAATTAAAGAACTTTTTAAACATTGATTTTGACATAAATAATACTGCTGATCATATATTGATGATTGACAATTACTATATATTAATATTATGGATTGATAAAGGCTTTGCTAAAGTAAAGATCAAATGCATTATAATGTTATAACAGCCACGTGTAATCTACTGGTTGTTTAAGAGTTAAAGAGCTGCAGAGAAATTCTTATCTAAAACATTGTAAGATTGTCTTTAAAAATGCATGTGAACCCATCCTTGGGTTTCTTTTGATGACAGAGGCTGTCTGTGTGTAAACAGATCATTCTCCGGAGGATTAAAGCAATTCAAAGATAAACTTTGTCTGACTTCATTCAATTTCAGTCTTCACGTTGAAATATATTCCTTGTGAACAGGAAAATGTTTTTTTTGCCATTACAGAACCTAAAGACCGTGTGAACTGGAAGTTGCTAAGATGTTTTTAGTATGCTGATGTACTTCTAACTAAAACCAAATATTAAGTAGGGTATTATTTTTGCCTATCATTCTCTTTTAGCAAACTAATGGTGAGAGTGGCGTGGTTAAGAATATTGTCAAACTGATATCAATAGAGAAGGACCGCCACTCCAAACACACAAGCAAATGGTCAGACTTTGATTGAAGACTACCAAAAATATTTTTTTTTTCAGTGGATTAACTTGGACACACTTATTGTTATCCTAAAGAATAACAATGTGTGCCATTAAAATAAATATTGTAAATTTAGATTGTACACAGACTTCAAGTTATGATATTGTGAACGTTCATGATGTGAATGAACGTAACAGCGCCTAAGAGTTGATTATGATTTTGTTGATTTTGTGAGTTGATTGGATCATTGTGGTTTGCTATTGGTCGATTTCATGTGAGTGAAAGGTCGTCCTGCCTTCGTGTCAGAAAACACCAATCAGAGAAGAGATGACATTGCAGGAGCTATATCCACAGATACATATTGTCTCATAAGCACTGGAATATTCCATAAACAGTATAAAAGTTGCCTGTTTTGATTTCATGCTGAATTTAACGCTGTTATTTTCTTGCTTCTATGAAACAATCTGTATTGTATTAAGTGAACTGTACATAAATGAAGATAAACTGGCTTCAAAATATTACTTTCTTCTTGGATGCATAAACAGTAAAGGCTTAAGTTGTCAAAGCATGAACTTTATTAGTATGAAACAGAAATGATGTACATCTGTGCACATGTCAGATATGTTTAAAGTTTAACATAAGAACGTGTGTGTTTGATTAAGATGATTTAGCAATTTAGGCAAATGGTTTGTGAATGTCATTTCAAGTCAACTTTAAATAATTAAAACAAAACTGAGGTATCTTATCAGCTTTTTTGCTGCTATGAATGTGCACTTTAGAAAATTTGTAGAAAAATCTGAAGTGATGATATATGTATTTATAAATATGATAATAAGAGTTTGCAGTATGTAGCAGTATAATGGCCTGTTTTTGTGTGGATTAAAAAAATGGAAAGAAATGACCCATTAGGAGCCTTTACGGTCATTAGAGGTCATTAAAGCGATAGTTCACCCATAAATGAAAAATACCTCATTATTTATATACCAATCGACTTCCATATTAGGGAAAAAATTACCATGAAAGTCTCCCAGCAACCAGAAATTTTCAAAATATCTTTGTGTGTTAACAGAAGAAACTCATAGATTCTGAACAAGAGAAGGGGGGATAAATGCTCATTTTTGGCTGAACTATCCCTTCAACTAAGTCAAAACTACCTAAGCTTTTGACATAATTTGAGATCAATGTACTATAATAGCATCCCACTAATTTCAGAATGCAACACTTTGTTGTTAGTCTAAAAACCAATCTGCCAAATTGAATTGGGCGTTGTGGAATGTGTCACTTTATTACACAATAATGTGATTAAACTCCGCCCCCCCGCTTCTACAAAAATGTGTTTAAGCTCCGCCCATCGTTTCATGCTATAGTGAGTAAATTAAAAATAGAGGCATAATTTAAATCATTAAGACGATTCTGAACAAGATATTTGTGGAAAAACACAGTCTTGCATTGCCAATATTAGCAAATACTGGATACAGAAATACTGAACTTCTTTATTCAGACTGCATCAGTAGGAACTTAGTTCTTTGTTAACTTAGTTTTTACCACGGGTCTGTATACAAATAAGGGACTATAATGGGTAGACTATATTGGATGTGTTTTTTAATAACTATAAGTTATAGAGTAAAATATTTAAATTCTTACAAAATTACTTTATATTATAATAAAAATGTAACTATTTCAAAGCATTTTTAGTTTTGATTTTGGACCGAGTGCATCCAGAAATTTCAGGTTTTGGCCCAGAATTTTCATTTTGCCCAGAATTCTCAATATGCATCCCTACGCTGTAAAAAGTGAAGACTTAAACAAATTACTTTGACTTGTTACAAGTAAATGAATTAAGTTTGACAAACTTTATGACAGTTTTCAGTGATAAATTAAGTTTTAGTGATTTATTTATGGCAAGTACAATTATTGTTCGCTATTAATAGAATACATAAAAGTATTATTACTATTATTATTATATTAATATGGGAAGAAAATTATTTGTACTGTAATAAAAGTATTATTATTATTATTATTATTATTATTATATTACCATGGGAAGGAGTTTATTTGTACTGTAAGTATTATTATTAATATTATTATTATTATTATTATTTATTTTTTATACTAACATGAGAAGGATATTATTTGAACTGTAATAAAAGTATTATTATTATTATTATTATTATTATTATTATATTAACATGGGAAGGAGTTCATTTGTACTGTAAGTATTATTACTATTACTATTATTACTATTATTATTATTATTATTATTATTATTATTATATTAACATGGGAAGGAAATTATTTGTACTGTACTGTTCTATTCTTTTTCTCTTAAATAAATTACTAAAACTTGTTACACCTAAAAGAACTAAATAATTTTTTTACTGTAAACTGTCATAAATAAGGTTTGTCAGACTTTATTCATTTACTTGTAACAAGTCAAAGCAATTTGTTTAATTGGATACCTGTGCTTCTGAACTTTTGAAAATGTTTAATTATGCAAAACCTTGTTTGCATAATTAAACTGTTTACAATCTGATTCAAACAGTGTTTTCTGAGGAGGGGGATCAAAACAGAGTAATACTAAAAACCTTCATACCATTAAGCTGGCCTCACAACAGTACAAATATTTTTACAAAATATAAAAAAAAGTAAAGCTAGATCTTTAAAATTGAGGGGTATACTCACAGGCTCGCCTCTGGGACCTCTATTGCCACGGGACCCTTGTTCACCCTTCTCACCACCGATGCCCTATAATAGAGAAGAAATTTCTCACATTTAATCACCGCTTAAAACACAACCATTGACACGACAGGAGTAAATATAAATGTTTGGTTACTCTTTCTCCTCTTGGGCCATCTGGTCCTGGTGGTCCCTGAAAAAAAAAAGTGCAGGAAATGGTTAGATAACACTAAACTCAGGTCTGACACACATTACTACATCGCATGTGTAGAAGTCTTTAAAAAAAGATTGAAAACACTTGCATCATCTCCTCTCTCGCCTTTATCACCGTTAGCCCCACGAGGACCCCTGTCTCCCTAAAAACAACAAAAAGAAAAAAAATTTTAGATGCATCAGTGTCCTTTAAAAAAGCGATGAAGCCAAACAACTTTATTTCGTATTATATTTTACAAGCAAACCAAAAGACAAGACCATGAATGTGTGTTTAAAGGTATAGTTACTCATTCTGATGTTGTTAAATGCAGGTGACAGTAGCATTGATTTCCAAAGTAGGAAAAAAAAGTACTATGTAAGTCTATGGCTTGCATCAAATACCTGGCAGCCAACGTTTATGAAAAATCTTGTTAATTGTGAACACTCTGTGGATTCACTGTTTTTATTAGCCATTAATTTATGTAAAATTTTAATATTTGTTTTATTCTGTAAACATTTCTTTCAAAATTCATACAGAAATACAATTAAAATACAAGTTATTCCACCAAATATTGCTTTCTTGACTCCTCTGAAGGGAGAATTTTCCATTTTTTATTCATGGCTGTAGCTTTTGTAACTAATTTAGGGTTAAAAATGACACAATTTGCATTTTTGGTTGAACTATCTTTTCAATAGATGATCAAAAACTCACCTTGGCCCCGGAAGGTCCGTAGTTTCCAGGTCTTCCTGGTTCACCGTCTCTGCCAGGATCTCCCTAAAAGCATCAAATAAAACCAATTTCAATTTTAAAGATGTTTTATTAGTGGAAACTACTAATAAGATGGAAACATCACACAGTGAATAAATATAAGAATAAATTAATAAATTCCCAATAAATGGGTTCCTGAAATAATTCATAATCAACTAATGTTTCTAAATAAATAATTTTATTTTCTGTTGCTTTTAAAAATGTCTTGTAATCTTGCCTTTTTTTTTTTAATCTTGCCTCTTTTAATCTTTAAGCTTAAACTTTACGTCTTGTAATCATAACTTTTAAAGGCATAAAAGGCAAAATCCAATGATCTTCCTGAAAAAAAGTTTCAAACTGAGCTCAGATTCGCCAAAACGACAGTCTTCAATGATAAATTCTTCCATATTTTAATGGGAACTTTATATATACATATTTCATCAACTGCTCAGAATTTTCAATTTAACTCAACTCAATTTATAAACACTTTCAACACTACATGAGGAACCAAAGTGCTGTACACAAAACAATAGAAAAGAAAACAGAAAAACATAAGATGCAAGATAAAAGCAACAGATAAATAATAAAATACTTTATTCAGAATTTTTTTATGATTATTTCATAAACCCATTTATTATAGATGTATTAATTTATTAATAAAACATTTATTCAGCAAGGATTTATTAAATTGTCGCATGTATTTATAATTGCATCATTTAATGAATATATCACAGTTTAAGACTTGATCTTATTTCTGTGTCAAAACTTAAATTAAATTTACAAAAAGTGATTTAACACAAAAAAAAATGCAAGTAAAGCATGAACTTAGCCTTAGTGAAAATAAAATATCAAAATATGGGTGAAATAATATTCTATCGTCATTGACAGTAACAGATATAGACTATTTGAGGGATGTAAACAATAACAATGGTCCCAATGTATTTCCTGTTTTACAGTATTAATTTCTATAGCTTCAGAGAATCCAAAAAGAGCCACATAGTGATAAATAATGTTATTATAGCTGAATTAACATTAAGTTATGATTGAATTACCTCTTGTTAGAGGTATGAAATTGTTTGCAAGAAATGTTCATGGGCCAATGACATGACCGCATTGAAATGGCCTTTATATTTAGTGTATGGTATATGAAGTATAAATAAATGAAATGACAATTAATTCGTATTTTAAGGCTAGGGCTGGGCCGAAAGACGATATTATATCGAATCTCAAATAAAAATAGTCAATAACAATGATAAGCTCTGCACTTTTTTACTCTATATCAGGGATCACCAAACTTGTTCCTGGAGGGCCGGTGTCCTGCAGATTTTAGCTCCAACCCTAATCAAACACACCTGAACAAGCTAATCAAGCTCTCACTAGGTATGCTTGAAACATCCAGGCAGGTGTTTTGAGACAAGTTGGAGCTAAACCCTGCAGGACACCGGACCTCCAGGACCGAGATTGGTGATCCCTGCTCTATTTTGATCTAAGAGCCAATCATACAGCAGAATGTGCAACAATGGGAATCTAAAAGTGTGTTGATATTAGAGATGAACCGAATTTTATGCAAACGAAAAATTATCTGACGAAAATATGTTGGATGTAGTGGACCCTCTGATTTTTGTGGCTTCAGTCTTTGTTTGGGTACTCTTTTAAAACTGGAAGCATTAACAACTTATATTGAAATATATATTGTTATATAAAATTAAAGTTAATATAAAAAAATATCTTTTTTATAGAATTTTAGCATTTTTAGAGACATTTTCTTCTGTGACGCTTAAATGCCAATAAAAGATGATTGCTCTAAATAAGCCATTATTTAAACATTATAGTGATAATAAATACATTTAATTATAGTCTTTTTTTCTCAACAATTTTTGATGCTTGAAAATGTTAAAACATAAAAATTACTAATTTAACTCTGAGCTAAAAAATTGAATCTGGATATTGATATGATATTCATACTGTGAATTATTATCTGATCTCATCCTCATGATCCAAATATTTCAAATTCAATAGCGCTTTTACAATGTAGATTGTGTCAAAGCAGCTTAACATAGAAGTTCTAGTAAATTGAAACTGCTTCAGTTCAGTTTTCAGAGTTCAGTTCAGTTCGGTGTAATATAAACGTCACTGCTGAAAGCCCAAACACCGAAAAACAAATGCAAATGAACATTTTACTCAAACGCAGACTTATTCTCATCTCTTACTCGTTCTCCTTTGCGTCCATATTGTCCGGGGTCTCCTTTAGGACCTGATTCTCCTTGCAAACCCTACCAGATGAGAAAAAAAACAGCTTTATTTATGAACAAACGACATACAACCTTAAAACCCACTTTTCTTCTAGCATATTCTTAAGCACAGAATATAAACACTCTGCAGATTTCTGAGAGCAGCTTGGATGTCAAATTTGGTAAATGTTTGGCTGCAGGAGAGGCAAACATCCCCTGTCCTGCTCTCCAGATGCAGACTGAGTGGAAACAGACGCTCGTAAAATGTGATTGACACATCGCTCATCCAATGAACAGCGACCAAAGGGGCGGGACCATACACAGACCTACATTGAAGTGGCATTTTATAGGATAATAGGATGCATCTTGTCAGCCAATTAGTTTGTTTCTAAACGTGTGGATCTATATCTTGATACACTCTGGATCAACAGAAGCTGGAATGCATCTGGATCAAAGTGATGTGATGTGAACATGCACAGTTTAGCCCTCGGCTGATATATACAGTAGTGGGAGAGTCCATAAACATGAAAAACACCCCTGTAAATGAGTACAGTCGCAAGCATAAAACCTGGTGTAGATTTCAAGTGTGTGATGCACAAAAGATCGATGCACAAATGTTTTCAGATTTATAACCTGCACAAAGTTCCCTTTATAAATCTAAGGTAGCAAATTTATATTGCCAAAAAAAGGCTCTGTGCACAAGAACACTTTTTCCCAAAGGGTTTCGATGTTTGTCCACATGAAAACAGAGTATCAAGTGATTGAAACCGAAACTTATCCAAAACTCCAGGTTAATTGTTGTTATGTGGACGCTACAACTGAAGTTTTCACCTCATGATGTGTGCGCAGTTTTCTCTTTTCTGATAGGCCAACATTGCTGGGTTCACACCAAATGCAGAAGATGCAAATTAGGCAAATTCCACATATTCACAGCAAACATACAGCATATTTCACATCATTCATAAAGAGGGATGGTAATCCGCCTCTTTTCTATGCAATTTGACTTGTATGCAATTTACTCATGAAATAAACTTAATTTCCCATTTGGTGTAAACCCTGCATAAAAGTGTTCTTATTTTTAGCTATGTATGTGTGGACATGGCCTAAACATGTACTGTATGTACATTGTAAAAAACTATATAAAATTCTAGGGTGCCGTAAAAAAACATAAAATAACGAACGTTAAATTACAGACATTTACCGTAAAATAATGGCCGTCAATTACAGACATTTACCGTAAAATAATGGGCGTTAAATTACAGACATTTAGCGTAAAATAACAGGCGTTAAATTACAGACATTTACCGTAAAATAATGGCCGTTAAATTACAGACATTTACCGTAAAATAACGGGTGTTAAATTACAGACATTTACTGTAAAATAATGGGTGTTAAATTACAGACATTTACTGTGAAATAATGGGCGTTAAATTACAGACATTTACTGTAAAATAATGGCCGTTAAATTACAGACATTTACCGTAAAATAACGAGCGTTAAAATATAGACATTTACCGTAAAATAATTGCCGTTAAATTACAGACATTTACCGTGAAATAACGGGCTTTAAATTACAGACATTTTCTGTAAAATAATGGGCGTTAAATTACAGACATTTACTGTAAAATAACGGGCGTTAAATTAAGGACATTTACCGTAAAAAATAACGGGCGTTAAATTACAGACATTTACCGTAAAATAACGGGCGTTAAATTAC
>CAIGQQ010020246.1:3168444-3196962 GCA_903798035.1 Danio albolineatus | reverse complement strand
CACACACACACACACACACACACACACAGCGCGCGTTGAGCTTCGCACTGATTTGCAAGCAAATGTGAAAGGATACGGGTTTAATCTCCACTGCTGTATGGATATCTGTATGTTAATGTACTAAATAAACCTGATTTAATGTCAACAAACCGAGATTGAAGCGTCTTTTTTGCTGACACGCGGCTGTGGTGATGAAGTAAAGCTGAAGTGAATGGCTGTAGTTCATTACAAACATGCACTGTTTTAAACACGTGTTAAACTTGTGAAACTCACTCTAGATCACATTCGATGATGATTAATGACCTTCCCGAACTGAACAGACCTTTTATTCCCGGTTGTTTTGCGGACGTCCTGTCTTGTTGATATGATTATACACGTTACTACGGAGACATGTTAATACGCAGCTGTCAATCAATTCGGTGGGCGGGGGGACCGCACTCCTACGTCAATTTGCGGTCGATCTCAAAACCGCTCCAATTGGTCCACCGTTTTTATGCTGTTAAATTGAAAGAAAAGGACTGGGTGTGTTTATATCACCCCAAAATGACCGTCTATACACTATAACTACACATATGACTGTCCAAACAGCTTAAAAAGTAGATTTTTCATCAAAGGTGCCCTTTAAATTACAGACATTTACCGTAAAATAACGGGCGTTAAGTTATAGACATTTACTGTAAAATAACGTGCATTAAATTACAGACATTTACCGTGAAATAGCAGATGGTAAATTACAAAAATTTACCGGGAATTTTAATTTAAGCAAATTTCTGTAATTGAACACACGTTATTTTACAGTAAATGTGTGTAATTTAACGGACGTTATTTAAAGTTTTTTTTTCTTCCACTACAAGAAAAGGGTCCATCTGTATTTAATCTGCATAAATCATACGCTTACTGCCATTCACAAATAAAATACTTACCAAGAAAAAATTTTTAAAATAGAAGATAATACAGATTATTGCATTGGAAAAAAAAAAATCATATACACAAGATTATTTTAATTGCTAAAGATGAAAAGATCCTTATTATGACTAGAAACTAATAACATTAACATTTTAAACATCCTCAAATAATTGGAAAATGAACTATTAACATTTTTTCCTTTTTAAAATAACTGGTAACACTTCAAAATAAGGATCCGTTAGTCAATGTATTTACTTAATTTATCAACAATCTTAATTTATTTAAAAATAATGCAACATTATTGGTAGTTCTGGTCTATGAAATAAAATTATTAAAATCTTTACCAATACCAATTAGATTTTCATTAACTTAATAATAATTTACAGATTCCAGAGAGGTATAAATGCTTTGAAAGTATGCTTAAATTACTAAATAAAAGAGTAAACAATTGTTAATAAAATAAAGACACCTATTATAAAGTTTTACAAAGTCTTACAAAGTATTTTTTCCATATCTAATTAGACTTAGATTTAAAGTGACACTTGACATTTCACAGATATGTCATAAGGAAAATATAACACACCCTTCCTTATGCAGTTACAGTATTATCTCAGACTTTTAATTCCTACTTCTGTTAACTACTGTACATGGCTATATTAGGCAACAGTGATACTCACATCTGGCCCTGGTGACCCTTTACAGCCAGGAAGGCCAGGGAATCCCGGCTCGCCCTATGAAATATAATACAAACACACAAAACATAAACACTCTTCTTCACGGTGGCAGTCAAACGCAGTGTGGAGTCAAACACCCTGAACTGCATGTAATCAACTCCAGGGTGACATCACTCCAAGAAAAGTGAAGAAATACACTGAGAAAAAAAAGACATTTCAAAACCAGACTGAGTGCAAAAGAGACTGAAAATAACAAGACAATGAGATGATCTTTGAGTGAAGACGGAGTGATTTGTTAAATAGAAAATTACAGTGCATGTTGAGAAGTGATTGAGGACAAGGATGAAGATATAGGAATGAGGCTTCCAAGAAGAAATGGAGCAAAACACCAGACAGACAATACAGATAATCATGCAATAGTTTCTGCATGTATTAATTATCTACTGTTAACCTGAAATCTGACACAGTGCATCAGAGAAAGCAGCAGGAAGAAGAGAGAAAAATAAGGTCAAATGTTAAAGCAATTCCCAAAATCATTTGTGATGGGGTATGTTTCACCCCAGAATTTATTCAGCGTTGTGTCATTTCAAACCTGTTGAACTTTCATACTGTAGAATACCAAATAAGATATTTCGCAGAATGTTCATGCTTTTTTTTTTTGCTGACTTGTGGTGTAACAGTACAGATGTTTGTTTTAGAAATGTACAATGCAGATGCTTCTGTTCGGTACACTGTAAAAAAAGGCATTGTTGTCCCAACACAAATCAATTAAGATAATTGGTTTTGAAAAATTTAAGTGGACTGAACATCGCACATTTAAGTTGTCCCCCCAACAAAAGCTCAAGGATTTTGTTGTTTCAGCTCATTCTAAACAGATAAATTTTTTTAAATCTACACGAAGACTAAATATGCAGAATTTTATGTAATTTGAAATACATTAAGATGTTTCTTACACAATATGTTTGAATTCTATACTTTTTCTTTTCAATTTGGAGCATAACATGACAACTAGTCAAATTTATACATTTAATCTAATTAATTAAATATTTTTTTTTACTTTAAGTCACGATTTAATGTCATAATTTTGACTTTGAAGACATTGCTTTGAATTTTAAAGTCATAATTTTGACTTGGTATGCCATAATTTCAACTTTACATCTTAGTTATAACTTTTAAAGACAAAATTTCAACTTTAAGTCCTGTAATTATAACTTTTAAGGCATAATTTCAATTTAATGTCGTAATTTTGACCTTTCATCTCATAATTTTGACTTTTAATACCATGATTTCAACTAGTAACTTATAAACATAATTTAGACTTTTAATTGATTAATTATGCCTTTTAAAATCATAATTTTGACCTTGTTTATTCATTTACTGTGGAAATTAGCCTCCACACTGCACTCAAAAAATATTTTTGCTGCTTGTTCAAATTACTTATTTAAAAAGAGCTGAAATGACAAAATTCCTGAATGTTTTGGGACAAATTAATTGCTTAAGTTTGTTAAGAATTATATTGACTTAATCAATTAATGTTGGGACATTTTTTTACCATGTCTATGACACTGACTCAATTCACTTAAGTAAAAAGTGAAATGTATTTTTTTTTACATACAAACACAGCACTGAACATTATGAGAAAATGTATATTTTAATTTTTAAAGAAGAAGAAAACTTATGCTAGTTTGATAACTGAAAAACTTTTTTAACTTTGGGATGAATTATCCCTTCAAAGTGCTGTTTTTGTGACATCAACACTTACCTTACGTCCATCAGTGCCATCAAGACCATGATGACCTTTGTCTCCCTAAAAAAAGCATTAGAATTTAATTCAGCATGATAAAAACACAGGCCAGACTACGTAATAATAATAATAATAATAAAAACATTGAAAATATAAAAGCTCACCTTAAAGCCTTTATGACCTCTCTCTCCCTGCAGATCAAACAAAACTATTAGCAATGCAGTTCCAGAAAGAAATATTGTACAATATAAAATAATTGACTGCAGACTCCAGCAACGTGCTGCTGATCAAAATTTCCGTCGAATCAGCAAGGAAGCTCTTTGGCGTTTACCTTATCACCTCTTATTCCCTGGTCTCCCTGGAAAGAAAAGAAAAACAGTATAGATTATCATTTCAGCAGGAGAGCACAAATCACCTCGAATATAAACACAATGTAAATATTTATGAAAGCGAGAGCGGAAGACAAACCTTCATTCCTTGGTAACCGACTGGACCGGGATCACCAGGATTTCCCTAATAGGAGAAGAAGAAACGTAAGACAAAATGCCAAAACATTTTCTGCTTGATTTATGGATTAAGCAGAGAAATGTTTAGCAGGCATATTAACAAACCTAATAGGAAGATTAAACAGGGATAAAATTGAGAAAAGAAAGTATGTTTAAGAAAAATGCTCCATCTAAAAGGCTCATAGGGGTCAAATGTACAGTAAAAATGATTAGACCCCCTTGATCTTTTTCAAATATTTCCCATATGATGTTTAACAGAGCAAGACATTTTTCACAGTATTTCCTATAATGTTTTTTCTTCTGGAGAAAGTCTTATTTATTTTATTTCAGCTAGAATAAAAGCAGTTTTTCATTTTTTAAAACCATTTTAAGGTCAAAATTATTAGCCCCTTTAAGCAATATTTTTGTTTGATTGTCTACAAACAAAGCATCATTATACAATGACTTGCCTGTTTACCCTAACCTTCCTTATTAACCTACACTCACCAGCCACTTTATTAGGTACACCTTACTAATACACGGTTGGATCCCCTTTTGCCTTCAGAACTGCATTAATCCTTCGTGGCATAGATTCAGCAAGGTACTGGAAATATTCCTTAGAGATTTAGGTCCATATTGACATTATAGCATCATGCAGTTGCTGCAGATTTGTCGGCTGCACATCCATGTTGCGAATCTCCAGTTCCACCACATCCCAAAGGTGCTTGATTGGATTGAGGACTGGTGACTGTGGAGGCCATTTGAGTACAGTGAACTCATTGTCATGTTCAAGAAACCAGTCTGAGATGATTCGTGCTTTATGACAGGGTGCGTTACCTTGCTGGAAGTAGCCATCTAAAGAAGGATACACTTTGTTCATAAAGGGATGGACATGGTCAGCAACAGTACTCAGGTAGACTGTGGCATTGACACGATGCTCAATTGGTACTGATGCGCCCAAAGTGTGCCAAGAATATATCAACCACATCATTAGACCACCAACATCAGCCTGTTGTTGATGACCGTTGATGCGTCCATGTTTTCATTTTGTTGATGCCAAACTCTGACGCTACCATCCGAATGTCGCAGCAGAAATTGAGACTCATGAGACCAGGCAACGTTTTTTCAATCTTCAATTGTCCAATTTTGGTGAGCCTGTGTGAATTGTTGCCTCAGTTTCCTGTTCTTAGCTGACAGGAGTGGCACCCGTTGTGGTCTTCTGCTGCTGTAGCCCATCCACCTCAAGGTTGTACGTGTTGCGCATTCAGAGATGCTCTTCTGCAGACCTCGGTTGTAACGAGTGGTTATTTGAGTTTTTGTTGTCTTTCTATCAGCTCGAACTAGTCTGTCCATTCTACTCTGACCTCTGTCATCAACAAGACATTTGTGCCCACAGAACTGCCGCTCACTGGATATTTTCTCTTTTTCCGATCACTCTCTGTAAACCCTTGTGATGGTTGTGCGTGACAATCCCAATAGATCAGCAGTTTCTGAAATACTCAGACCAGCCCGTCTGGCACCAACAACCATGCCACGTTCAAAGTCTCTTAAATCACCTTTCTTCCCCATTCTGATGCTCGGTTTGAATTGCAGCAGATCGTCTTGACCATGTCTACATGGCTGAATGCATTGAGTTACTGCCATGTTATTTGCTGAATAGAAATTTGTGTTAACAAGCAGTTGGACAGGTGTACCTAATAAAATGGCCTGTGAATCTTTAAATGTCATTTTAAGCTGAATACTAGCATCTTGAAAAATATCGCGTAAAATATGATGCACTGTCATTGTGGCAAAGAAAAAAGAAAAAAGTAATGAGAAAATAGTAATTAAAACTATTATGTTTAGAAATGTGTTGAATAAAATCTCTGTTAAACATAAATGGGGGAAAAAATATATGAGGGCTGATAATTCTGGCTTCATCTATATGCTGTAATCATTGTTTTGTCTACACAATCAGCAGAACAGAAAAGCTGGAGGTTTAATAGCTCAGCTGGATGTTTTCCAGTGTGTGCGCTTGTTTTATGATATTTATGAGGGCCACATTTCTGAAAACATCCTTGCAAACATAGTAAAACTGCATGCATGTGGCAGACAGGAAGTCCAGAGAAAAATCCCATTTTGACAGATCGTTGAAATCATAACAGCTGCAAAAAGATGAAAGCGGCCGGATGTGGAGGTCAGCCGAAGGTTTTGCTTTGATTGGACGATCAACAAAAAAGATCCGGAGACACATGGAACATTTATGAGACACAATGAGCTCATAGCCATGTGAGAACTATTAACTGGCATGTTAAAAAGCGCTGTTTACCTGAAAGATGTATATTTGGACGTCATTCTTAAAGTACTTCAGATGTAAAGTGCACATTTTCACTGGTTATTTTGAAAACGACATTAACCTAATCCACACAATGAGATATTCTAGACTCAATATAATGAGATAAATATAAGTTTTATACTGTAGTTACGACACCATATTTCTATTAACAATATAAAATTGACTTGATTTCTTGCCAATTTCGTCACTCGAAAATTCGTTATCATTCAAATTCACCTTTAACAACATATTAAATGTTTTCCAATTTCCAATTTCCTTTAACAACATATTAAATGTTTTCCAATGCAAAAATATTTGTTCATGTCATATACACTCCTTGGTTAGTGTATATGGAATCATAAACATGAAAATTATTATTAACCGTAACTAATACATTCTTGTGAGAAGTTTTTGCCATATCCTCTTAATTTAACCCCTTCAGACCCGAATTATGTTCCAAGTTCCTGTAAAATGTAAAAGTCTGTTTTCACGGTTCTTGAGGTTCCTGCAAACGAGACCAAATTATAATAATAATAATTCAACAACGTTTAAGTATATAATTTTTTGTCTATTTCAATGGACATCAGCTCAGAACAGTTGTACTTTCTGAGCCCTATACCAACATAAAAAAAAACATACCTGATTGCTGGTATAATCTTGAAAAAAAATTTCAAAATCACAAACATTAAGGTTGTAACATTTTTGCTTTAATTTTGAGGTTTTTGTAGGTTTTTCACTTGTTCATAGCTTTATCATCATCTTCCTCATCACTCCACATAATGTCCACATCTGAGATGTTTCCATCTGCTGTATGCTCAAGAACTTCAAGATCTGTATATTCCACATTTGAAATTGCTTCAGCAATTATTTTGTACATCGATATAGTTCATCAAAAAAGTGTTCAAACTTTAATTAGTAAGAGCAATCCCTCTTTTTTTTTTTTTTTTTTTTTTTTTTTTTTACATACAATCTATGAAATATTGGCAAATCTATCAATAAATCTGAATAAAAACATTGTAAACGTGGCTCACGTCTGTGTCTGGAGTGAAGCGATGCCAAGCTGCTTTTCAGATGTAGTAGAGTTTTTTTCAAATTACAACATGTCAAGCCTTGCTGCCATTTGATTGGATGATAATTGTCCACTCTCATGGGCGGCAGGCTTTAAATTAGATTAAATGCTCAGGAAAAAACGTGGCCTGCCATGTGATGTCCATTGCAATAGACACAGGGTCCGAAGGGGTTAAGTAAAACTATATAAATATAAAGAGTTTACATGAAAATATAAGCAAATTACTTTATAAAAACAGTTTACTTTTACTTTACTTATACATTAGCCATTTTCTATGTGGTTAAATTTCAAGATAAAGGCCCAATTCCAATTCTACCCCTTAGACCTTCCCCAATCCCAAATCGCTTTAGCTTGAAAACTTAGAGTTGAGAGGAAGGGCTAGATACCCCTTCAAACAAATATTTTCCAGGAAAATTTCACAGAATACACCATCTACAACGGCAGCATGGCTGTACACGGAAGTCAGGAGATGCACAAATTAGTATTTTTTGTCATTATTTCGAATTTTTACAACTAACAAGGATATGTTTGAACACATTCATGACGCCATT
Organism: Danio albolineatus; assembly: GCA_903798035.1. Classification (NCBI taxonomy): domain Eukaryota; kingdom Metazoa; phylum Chordata; class Actinopteri; order Cypriniformes; family Danionidae; genus Danio; species Danio albolineatus. Next base: position 3,189,219 of record CAIGQQ010020246.1, on the reverse strand, counting down.
TGTGTTTTACTGTCATGCTTTAAAAAACGCTAAAATATTTCTATAATCCATATTAATAACACCTGTACAGCAGTACCGCAACATTCTGTCACTCGATGACACTGGAATACCCTGTCAGAAAAGTCTAGTGGCTGGGAATGAGCTTTTTACAGTGTCTGGTATAACATTATTGTTGAGTGTTTACATAGATGAATATAACTATGGTGTAAACTGCACAGTACATTTACGAGCTTATTACCACATTAAATCGGTATGATAACATGATATACGCCTTCAGTAATTTCCAAAAGATAAATATTAAAATAATAATGCAACTGGAATTGCAGCAGCAGTTGCGATTGTCGATCTCATATGAAGCAAGAGATCGCGATGACATATGATGACCTGTGCTGGTGTTGTAGTGCTGTCCCATTTCTTATGGGTAAATTTGAAAGCCCTTCCCCTTCACAATCTGTTACAAGGGCCAAGGAGAAGCGGAGAGGGTAGGGCCAAAGTGGGCCGAAGTGTTTGGGTATTGTGACTTTTTTTCATATCTGCTTTCTTTAGCAAGATCTGGCAATGCTAATGAGTTGAGACATGCCATTTCCTAGGATGTATGTAATATAATATAGGTGAATTTTCTTAATAAAAACAGTTTACTTTTTCTTGACTTAGAAATTAGCCATTTTCTATGTGGTTACATTTCAAGATAAAGTGTTTGGATATCGTGACTTTTTTCATATCGGCTTTCTCTAGCAAGATCTGGCAACACTAATGAGTTGAGACTTACCATTTCCCATGATGTATGTGATATAATATAGGTAAATTACTTAATAAAAACAGTTTACTTTCATTTTCCTTATAAATTAGCCATTTTCTATGTGGTTAAATTTCAAGATAAAGTGTAAAGTGACTTTTTCTAAATTGTTTTTTAAGCTATATCTGGCAACATTAATGAGTTAACACATTACATAATTTAATAAAATAACAAACAATTATTATATAATTATTATAAAGCATTTTTGCCTTCGGATTTTGGCCAAGTGCATTCCAGGATTTTTGGTTTATTTTCAGTGCGACCCTTTCGATGCTGATATTTAACAGTAATTAACATCACTAGCCATTGACCCAAATGGTGATGTTTTGTTAATGTTTCACAAATAAAAGAGAAACACATTAAATATAAAGGCAGTGGAGAAAGGCACAGTCATCAAAAACAAATGGAGACTTGTGGGAAATCCACTATACTGTACAAATACATCCAGGCATGTTTGCTTTTGATGGTATTAATGCTCGCATAAATGTTTGGCATTACAACTGACACTAAAAGGATAAGAAAAAGAGCGGAGAAGGTGTAAAATGTCAGATGTGTGCCTACAAACAACTTCTATCATTTCTGAAAGAATGTTTATCTAGCAGATAACAGATAGCATACTGTACCTGAGCCCCAAAATCTCCTTTTTCTCCTGGCATGCCTGGTCTCCCAGTCTCTCCCTGCAGGAAAAGGAAAGGTTAGTCTTCTGAACATGCTGAGAGTGAATTAAACATGAATGTGTGTAATGTTTCACTGAAATCAACAGGTGTTTTCCATGTGCATGAAGGGAAAGACATTAAAAAATTATTCTATTAATACTTACCCTTTGACCTGGATCTCCAGGGGGTCCTTGAGGGCCTCCAGGAGCCTGTGGATGGACAAAATGCATAAAACCATTAGAATCCATTAGAAATCAATCTTTTTGATTAGGTTAAGAAAGTAATTTAACTTACGTTGCAGTCAAACGAGCAGCACTAATGGAAGGAAAGATTAAGAAGTCAAAGTTAATACCCTACTGTACAAAACAGAAGTTATTATTGTATATGAATGTGTCAAAGCTATGGAAAGGCAACATACCACATCCTTTGTTTCGTTTGTCTGTAATAAAAAAAAGAAAATGGTAAGAAGACAGTATTTGAATGTCAAATGTCTTAATATAATATCTGTAATAACTGATAGAAGACTAGTAAAGAAAGTTTACTGAGTTGGAAATCCCTCTGGAATCATGTACTTACAGAAAATATGTTCATAGATTGAGTCTACAAACTAAAATATTTGACAAAATTTTATTTCCAAAGTTGCACTACTGTACAAACTCTCCTGGCTTTACAAAGCTGCAGTTACTGATCTAAAATGCAGTATTTTTTTATATTTCATATATTTATATTTAATTATTTAATTACATAATCATACATTTAATATTTTTTTCATTTATATTTTATTCATATTTTATATTCAAATATTATTTATTCCAATTAAAGTCATAAAAACTTCTCAGAAGAAATCTCAGAAGACATAAAAATGCATCTATTATATTTAGTGCATCCTCATTGAATATAAGTATTAAATTCTTAAAGTTCACATGCACCGGAAGCTGCGACTGTTTTGGGATGCAGTTCCTAGAGAAATGTAATATTTAAAGAGACAATGGTGGGTGTGACTTGTTTTTTCTACTGCGAGCTGATTGGATGTAGCAAAGTATGCATTTTATTCAGAAAGATCTGGAAATGGGTTTCAGAAGAGTTATTACAACCTAACATATGGTTTGTTGTCAAAACTGACAGCTGGGGAGGCGTGGTTAAGTATGTTAGCCACGCCCAATACCTAAGATATTCGTAATCTGACAATTTAACTGAAAAACAAACAGAAAGTGCATTTCAGATTTCAATTAAAGAATACAAGGGCAATTGTTTTTTTTTCTCTTAATGACATGCACAGATGAATTGTTAACCACAAAACTAGCCGTGTGAGCTAACATAATCATATGGTTAGTTTTGATTTCATTTGTACTTTAATATAAATGGTAGTTTATAAAGCCAAATGCACTGTTATGTTCTTCTCAATAACATTTTCTCATGCAATTTCAAGTAAAGTGTCTTTTCCTATCTTCAGGCAAATTTATTTGGTATGCACTTAGGTCAGTCCGACTCATAAATCCGCAGGGAAACGGCATAAACATGGTTACTGTGGTGAGTTTGCATTATGACACTCACAATCATGTGGATGATGGAGCGTATAGTGCTCATTTGTGTGGAGCGAGAGTTGTCTGCAGCGGTGAAGTTCTGTCTGTAGTTTATATCTGTGGCAATGACAGACAGTCTGGTGTCCTGGGAAGAAGGGATGAAAGAAAAGAGAAACATTATTGGTTGGCCAAATACATCTGCATGAGAATGAAATATCTCTTTTTCTCACACACACACAAGAAAAAAACATCTCTGCAAGTAGTTTTGTGCAGCAATACACACTGGTGCTAACTTGAATGGGGAATAAAGATGTGGGATTTACTGCTAAGTGGCACTTTTATATTGTTTACTTGCTATTAAGTGGATCAAATAAAAATCTAATAGCTTTTTAAAACATTAAATGGCATACACCATGCATAATGTGTAGTTGTTGGTTCTTTTTTAGATGTACTATGAGCAACTATGAGCTTATTTTTATGTATATTTTTATACATTTGTAATTTTTTATTTCTTTTAATAACAACATTTTAATATGGACACCCACAGGTAAATGGGGAAACAACTATATTTAGATTTTTGTAAGCTTTGAAATATGTATATTCGTAATTTCTTGTTGCTAGAGTATCTGAAGCAGAGGCTGTAAAGGCTTCACCCTCTTCTGGAAAGTGGGTTGGGTAGCAGTGGCTCATATTTTTTTGAAGAGACACACACCAAAACAGCATGTTTTTGCTTTCATCTGAAAACAGGAATGGAATAATAATTAATTAGTGTGATACTGTTGAGCTTCAAAGACAGCTGAGAATGATAGAATATCTTGTTGAAAACATAACAGGACGCCTTTTTGTCTAATACAAGTTTATAAAATGTTATGTTGTCATGCTAATGACGCTTAGTGTTATGCATGTCTTGTGAATAGGATGTGGTGATATGCAGACAAATATTAATAAAACATGTGCTGACTAAACTTAAAATCTTTTGGCAGCCTTTATCCTTAACAAAACATCTTAACAGAATTTTTTTGTTCTAGTTCAGGCATGTCCAAACTCGGTCCTGGAGGGCCGGTGTCCTGCAGATTTTAGCTCCAACTTGACTCAACACACCTGCAAGGATGTTTCTAAAAGCCTAGTAAGAGCCTGATTAGCTAGCACAGGTGTGTCTGATTGGGGTTGGAACTAAACTTTGCAGGACACAGGCCCTTCAGGACCGAGTTTGGACACCCCTGTTCTAGTTCCTTTAATAAATTAAAGCAATACATTTTACAATATGTAGTGCCTTTTCATATGGCTTTCAATTGATCCAAAAAGACATTTGTGCTCATCCCTAAATTTAAACTTCCTGATTTATTATGTATCTGTATGTAAACACACATAAAATTGTGTTGCACAGACTATGTGGTGCAAACAAGAAGTGCTGTTTGGTTCCACATTAAAGCTATGACATTATATTGAACATTATTAATTGAATGAATAACATTACTCATCCGTGTTATGTTTTTTTTAGGGAAATTGTATTGTGTTAATAATCATTGCTGTTTAACTGCCTTACTTTACTGCCTACTTCTTATGAATATCAAAAGATGTCATGCAAAGCGCACATATCAGGGCTGAATGATCTGAATCATTTGAATATTTAGTTTTTCTGTGATACTGCATATTTTGAAATGAATTTAATCTCACAAAATGACTTATTATGGAAAGAATTTGAATTTTACATTGATCGTGATGATTTTCTAGGGAAGTGAATCGGCGTAAAATATAATAAACAAATTACATAATCATAAATAATTACAAAATAACAAAGATACAAATGAAAGAAACAGTGCTAATGATTTTCTTGAGAGTCTAACAGTGTTGAAGTACAGAAATTAAAAAATCAAATGCAAAATAACACTATTCAGTAATCAGCATTTGATAGGTGGATCAAACCTTTCATCAAAGTTGTCCTAAAACCTTCAACAACATCCATTCATGTCTTTATTTATACACTTCCAATGTTGACTATTATAGTCTTCATTGTTGAAACAATAAAATCCAATTAATCTTTGTTAAAGCAAAAAATTTGATCATTTCTAGTGCCCAAATAATTTTAAATTATTATTGAATTAAAGTCCCAGGCCTTTAAAAATTCACTAATTTTACTTTAACTCTATTAGGGTTAAAATATCTGTTCTAAACTATGTTTTCTGGTTAAAGGGATAGTTCACCCAAAATAATGAAAATTTACTCGCTCTTTACTCTCCCTTTAGTGCTTCCAAAGCTTTATGAGTTTGTTTCCCCCGCTGAACACAAAAGATGATATATTGTAGAAAGCTGAAAACCTGTAACCATTGACAAAAAGAAATACTACAGAAGCCAATGGTTACCAGTTTTCAAGATTTTTCAAAATATCTTCTTTTGTGTTTAACAGAATAAGAAACTTTTAAAGGACTGAATCAAGTAAAGGATGAGTAAATGATGACAGAATAAAAATCTCTGGATGAACTATGCCTTTACTTACAATTCCAATGATATTGATATGATAAGAGATAACGATACCAAAACAATATATATTGTACACCCTGATACATATCATCTATTATGTTTTTCGTACCTCCTGGTCAGGTGAGATGGCCACAGCAAACACTTTAATGGCATGTTGTCGAGCCTCATTGGCGGCCTCCTGAATGCCACCACATGGCTCCTTATATCCGGTTATAGGATGACCATCCGTCACCACCACAATGTATTTATTCTCATGATAATGTGAACCCCTGCAGGCAGATGCATGTGGTTATTTAAATGCAATGATACATGCATTCTAAACAATGGAAGAATTCACATACGCTCTAAGCAGCTCAGCGATGCCCTCCTTGATGGCACAATCGGTGTACGTTCCCTTGCCGATGTATTTGATTCTGTCGATGGCAGCTTTCAGGTCAGTGCGTTTTGTGTTGAGGTCGACTAAACCCATGACCAGCTCCGTTTCGTCACTGTAGTGCAGCGCTCCTGAGTTCCATGTCACATCGCGATCACAAGGCTGGCGTCTGGCAGAAACACAGTATACAGTATTTGGCATAAATACAGTAAGTACACCCCTCAGACATCTTTCTTTTAAATTCAGATGTCCCACAGGATGCTTTACAATAATATATTTATACATATACAGTTGAAGTCACAATTATTATTATTCTTTTTCAAATATTTTTCAAATGATGTTTAACAGAGCAAGGAATTTTTCACAGTATTCCCTATCATTTTTTTTCTTCTGGACATTTTTTTGCAATAACTCATTTGATTTTACTACAAATGTTAAATTTTTCTATTAATAAAGATGTTTGGTGACCATTCATTCATTTTCCTTCGACTTAGTCCCTTTATTCATCAGGGGTTGCCAAAGTGGAATGAACCACCAACTATTCCAGTATATGTTTTACAAAAGCCGATGCCCTTTCAGCTGCAACCCATCACTGGGAAACACCCATCCACTCATTCTCTCTCACACACACACACACACTCATACACTACGGCCAATTTAGTTCATCCAATTAATCTATATCGGATGTCTTTGGACTGTAGGGAAAACTGGAGCACCCGAAGGAAACCCACACAAACACGGGGAGAACATGCAAACTCCACACAGAAACACTAACTGGTCCAACGAGGACTCGAACCAGCAACCTTCAACCTCCAGCAGCCTCTAAATTTGTTTGAATGCATCTGGTGTATATTAATGTTCACAAAACACTAACACAATAACTTTATCAAAACTGTGATCCTTATTGCTGTTTCTGTTGTGTTTGATACAGTGGTACACCTCTCACCTAATTACAACTGTATTAATGCACCATTCCATTCATTCATTCTTCTTCAGCTAAGTCCCTTTATTCATCAGGGGTCACCACAGCGGAATGAACCGCCAACCTATCCAAAATATGTTTTACACAGCAGATGCCCTTCCACCTGCAACCCAAAGCTGGGAAACACCCATAAACTCTCACATTCATACACACACACAAACACTATGGCCAATTTAGTTTATTCAATTCACCTGTACCACATGTCTTTGGACTGTGGGGGAAACCGGAGCTCCTGGAGGAAAACCACATGAACACGGGGAGAACATGCAAACTCCACACAGAAATGCCAACTGACCCAGCCAAGGCTTGAACCAGCAACCTTCTAGCTGTGAAGCGACAGTACTAACCACTGTCACACTCCATTCATTCAGTATTTTATAATATAAATGTAATATAAATATATAGATGATAGTTTTTACCAACATCACTATGATGTTATTGCTGTGTGCATAATTTCTGAACAAAATAAATTTGTATGAATATGTAAATATATGGGCGCCACGGTGGCGTAGTGAGTAGCACGTTCGCCTCACAGCAAGAAGGTCGCTGGTTCGAGCCTCGGCTGGGTCAGTTGGCATTTCTGTGTGGAGTTTGCATGTTCTCCCTGTGGTTGCGTGGGTTTCCTCCGGGTGCAAAGACATGTGGTACAGGTGAATTGGGTAGGCTAAATTGTCCGTAGTGTATGAGTGTGAATGAGTGTGTATAGATGTTTCCCAAAGATGGGTTGTGGCTGGAAGGGCATCCGCTGCGTAAAACAAATGCTGGATAAGTTGGCGGTTCATTCCGCTGTGGCTACCCCGGATTAATAAAGGGACTAAGCCGAAAAGAAAATGAATGAATGAATGAATGTAAACATATGTTTGTTTGTTTTTTCCTGAATAACTGTTTTATAAAAGCTATAATGAACCTACAATGATCTCTCAAAGGTATGAACAAACATTGTAATGTTTATATAACATATAATAATAACATTATAATAACATTAACAGAACTATTCATCTAATAATGTTCTGTCTGGTATCGTAAAATGTTCTCAGAATGTATTTATCTAGGTCCATTCTAAATTAACAGAGAACATTCAAAATGATTATTCCAGTAATTTACAGTATGAAGAATGATCAAATATGCTGGATCATTTGCAGAGCCAAAATAGTTTTTTAAATAATTACATTTTGAACACAGAAAACAACATAAACTGTTATAATGTTTTCATTATTTAATGGAAATATTAGAAAAACTCCTAATGGGGCTCCTCCCCATCTGTAAATCAAATTTAGGCCTAGTATACTCTTGATATCTTCAAAGCATATAGTAGATTATATGAAATTAGATTTTTTAAAAAAGAAAGAAAATATTTCTCTGTCAAACATCAAAATATGTATTAATAAAATATAGCATACAGGTCTTTGAGCTCATCGATGAACAGCTTTGTGAAGGTCTTGATCTGGTTGATGTAAAACTCTGGAGGTTTGGCTCTGAGGGCCACACTTTCAGACGTGTCCAACACAAAGAACAGGTCCACAGGACACTCTGCAGAAAAACAAAAGGACAATCAGATCAAATGAGGCTTTACTAGTAAAGTCTATCAAGTCTAGTTTCAGTTTTAAATGCTTTAACGTGAATTTGCAGGAAAACGGTTGTGCACAATGTAGTAATGCATTCTCTTTTACATAAGGCTAAACGTATTGTGAGGTAATTTTTCAAAATAAATCATAAAAGGGTAGCCTATAACATCAAATCAAGGGGAATCCTGTAACATCAAGTTGATGCTGTTTACAAGCTATTAACTTTCATTTCCTCTCCGTGATATTATAGCAACATTGGGAAATTAATGAGCTCCCCCTATTGGTGGATGATGTTCGGTTATCAATATTGGCCGTGAGAAGTTTGCATCACCTGACCTAAACTCTACAATCACGTGACATCACAGGTAATTTGTAAATCTTAGTAAAGAGATATGATACTCAGATATGTAGCCTACAGGTGTATGCAGATATAAAACGGGAGTGAAGGAACGGTCCCAATGCTATCATAACATTTACCTTTAGGCCTTTAATTAAAATGTTCCATGTATATCAATTCAAATTCTAAATCTCCTTGAATCAGTCCAATCCCATTAACTAAAACATGATCATTCTACCAACTTAAAAATGTCTATAAAAATATTCCATATATTACTCCCAAAGCATTTCGTGAAGATTTCTCCAAAACAAAAGCTGAGAATCAACTGCATCATGAATCATAACTCACTTTCCTGATGTCATTCACACTGCAACATTTTAATCACTTTATTGAATTATGGACATAACAATCTCCTGCCTGTCTACTGTAGCCTAACAAACAGCATCTCAACTCAAACATCGTTATGCTACTGTATACTTTCAGGGTGAACGTGTCATTTTGCATAGGATAAGATACAGTAAGATGATTTTTTTTCTATAAGTTGCTATATAGCCTGCTATTACTGCATTTTGTAACGGCGCAATATTATAACTTGGGCTACCACACCGCCCTCAATCTTTATGATTACTATAATGCACAATACCATACATACAGTACTATGATTCAAAATACCTCTTTAAAACTTATTATAACTTTCCAGTGGTTATTATAACAAGCGACCCAATCTGAAATGCATTCAAATCCCAACCCACTGTCAACATTATAATCGACTTTCACGCACAACAGATAATTCTCAATAGATAAAAGAGCTTTCTGTTTTATGCAAATCGCTTTAATGCATTACAAATAACACAGAAAAGATGATTACCTCTGAAGGAGCGTCTTGAAACATCCTGAGCGAATATCCCTGCCCAAAGCGCGCATAGAGCGGTCAATATATATCCATTAAGCTCCATAGATCCTGATTTTACTGCACGTTAACCGTGCAAAGTGGCGTTGGGGGGGACACACAGGACAGATTGAGAGATATAATTACAGATGAATTATGAAATGAGGGTCTGTGAGATGCAGTGGCGGACAGTAGCGCGTCCGCTCCGAGCGCGCAGCAGAATGAAACGCCTTTCAGCTGGAGCGCGCAGGAGGAGGAGGAGGAGTTCAGTACACTCATGTCTGAGCTTCATCTTTAGTTTTCTTTAGCACTTTTAGGAGGCCTTAAACACTCCTGGATATCAGGTGGACTCATAATTATATATTAATTATAATCATATCATCATATAGTTGTTTGATGAGCATAAACGTAACTCGCAACTCGTAACTCGTGTATATACAAATGATGTTGCGCGATTTGTAAAGATGCTTTGCTATTAATGCTGCAGAAAGCAACTAATAATAATAATAATAAACTATTAAGATGCATCGCACTTTATTAGGACTAAAATAAAAACTTTTTCTACTTGAAAAAAATGTAAGAAGTGAAAATCATCATTGTTATTGTTATTATTATTATTATTTTTAAAATTCTGTAACATCGAAGTTATTGAAAAAATAAGTAACATTTAAAATGAAAAACATTTATTATTTAGCTATCCAAGGAAATATCTGTCATTTATATTTATCTTAACTTCATAACTAAAATTAAAAAGACAAAAATATTAAAAGCAATAGTATAAGCATTTAACATTTGACACAAAACTACCAAAACGTAACTTACAACTAAAAAAAACTACTTCTAATAACTAAAAGTAACTAGTAACTAAAAACTAGAAACTAAAAACTAAAGACTATAAAAAATAAAACAAGTAAACAACCACATGGTGCTTTATATTTATTAATATGTTAAAATGTATTATTAAACAATATAATGTTCATATGTAATAAGTATTATATTAAGACTAAAATGCATTATAATTCTTATTACTAATATATTAATAGGGGCATAATTCTGGCTCCTGATAATAACCTGTGCTTACATTAATACATTCAACAAGCAGGCCTATGATAAATATATAATGCTTATACTACAATGCAGTCCATTACTTAAGTGAACACCCCAAATATTAATATTTAGTTGTATATGTTACTAATGCAGCTCATAAATTGTCTAAAACAACTCTTATTTTTTTTTTTTACTTTTTTTTAACTTTCGTTTTATGAGTGTGAATGTGCATGTGAGATGGAGCCATGCGGTTTGTTGGGCAGAAAGATCCACTTTGTGAAACACAAGTAGGGAGAAAATGAGGCGTTCAGATGAGGTTTTGCAGAAAAAAAGTCATCAGGAGGAATGATGTGCTCTGTGTGATGATGAGAGAGACTGTTAAAATGCTCTCAAAGCTACACAGTTGTCAAGAGCTGAGAGGTGAAGAGTTTGAGAGAGAGAAATAAACGAGGCATCTGACATTGTCTTTCTCTTCCAGAGGGGGAGGATGAAGCTCTCTCCACATCTGCATCTCGTCTACATGCAGATCAACTGAGAGAGAGAGAGAGAGAGAGAGAGAGAGAGAGAGAGAGAGAGAGAGAAAGAGAGAGAGAATAAAGAGGGATAAATGAAAGGCCAAAAACTGCGCCACTCCCTCAAGAGCCGTGCTTCACTGTTTGAAAGAGAAACAGCGCCACCAATGGATTTTCACACTGTATGAAGTATGTCCGAAAACAAGGCCAATGCTACGTCCCAATTCACATACTTATACGCCCTAGAAGTATGTACTTTCTTTTGAATGAAAAGTATTTGAGTGTGAAACAGAAGATATGCATTGGGACTTACTTCCTCAGATCGTTATAATGTTGCTTATGTTCCCAGTCAATCATTTAGACACAACGTCCCAATTTCTTCTTATAATTAATTTCCTACCTTATTGGAGAAGCAGCTGCAGGATAATCTGCCATTTGTGAGGCTTTCACGCAGAGAAATCCCTCATTGGGTATTCACAACCCAATGTCCAAACATATCTTGATATAAGTTCACGTTGTTGTTGATGAAATATAACACGGAAAATGCGATTAAAATAATTTCCAGTTGGCTAGATATTGATAAATACTCATTCAAACAACTTTACCTAAGCCTCTCTAATGGACGTTTGGTTTCGCGCGTCCGCCATGTTTGTAGTTTGTTTAGCCTACACGACGCGGAATGTGGGCAATATTAGTAGTAGTCTAGTAGAGGATGGACCAATGAGGTATGGACGCTTTACATTGGGCGTATAATTGAGCAAAAATAATAGAATTTATGTTGGACAATAATTTCATTAAACATGAGGATTTTTGTCCCATTATAAATATCCAATTACGATGAAAGAAACTGCTATTGTTTTTGGAACAATCCCCTGTGGGATTATTATGCTTATGAAGGGATGGGACAATCAATCTTCCCAGGTTGTGCCATATCTAAATGTGCTAAAAACAGTTCCTGGTGAATTACTATTTTCACAAAGACAACAAAAACATCCACTCTCTATTCCAGCGTGAGATAATCTCGTCCTAATGCTGTCTATTGGAACAGACAGGTGATATTAACTGGAAGAGTATAGAGTTTACCTCAGAAATTCTTAATGTACAATAAAATCAATAAAATCCAGTGTCTCATAAAATAATACATAGGTGCTACCCTACAAAGTTTTATTTATTTTTTTTATTTTATTTTTTTTAACAAAGGTTTATTTTTGAAGATTTTGATGTAAATTGCTTCTTCTGTGATCACAAAACTGGAACTGTGAGTATACCAAAGATATTTGGAGAATGTATTAGGTATATTTAGAGGTATAATCCCTATATGTTGACATATGAAAATGTTATTTTAGGATATAGCCATCAGAATGGACATCCAGATGTTTTTTATTTATTTAATCTTATTATATTTTTGGCCAAACATTTTATACACAAATGTAAAAAAATTTTAAACGTAAGCCTTTCTTTCAGATTTTTCTTGAAGATCTAAATCTTTACGTGTCTTTGATTTCTGAATCTACTAACAAGAAAGCTGTAAAAAACTGTATCTGATAGATTTCTGTGTTGCTCCCTGACATGTGGTATAACGTAATCTAAATGTTTCATTTTGGTTTACTTTTGTTGTACTAATTCTATTTTCGAATACTATTTAGGATGGATATCATGTAAATTGGGATGTTGCACAAGTTTGGGTTGTTGCTACAGTAGATGAGATACAGTTGCGAGGGTAAGTTAACAAGAATTATTAATATTATTTATTACATTTCCCATTAGTTAAGTTCCCATGTTATTATTATTTGTTATTTATTAAATTACTCAATAAAGTGTAATTTTTTTAACATCTACACCCAAACCCTCACAGTACTGTAAACATATGAACTATTCAGTGTCACAAAAATGATGCTATATAGATGTGCGTATCCACAGCTGTATCCTATCTAGACTTTTCCAAGTTTGGCTGAGTATTGGCTCACTGAGATCTTAATTAGGACAATTATAAACTAACCACAGTCATGCATTTTCATGATTCTCTGTGACTGAATGCAAACCTATAATTTCATTCATGAAATCTGCTGTGACCTTCCACTTCTGCAGACTTTTCATTATATTTTAAGATTGTAGTTGATGAATTAATCAAAACTAAAGTAAAATTAAGTAAAAGATTATATTACTTAAATTATTTAAACTGTTTCACAATATTGCTGTTATTGCAGCATTTACATCAAATAGACAAAGCTTTCATATGCAAAAAGAGTCTCCAACTGAATAGTAGAATATTTATAAATATTTTAGTACTGTAAACAAAACATTGACTTGTGGCTGTATATGTTAAAATAATAAAATACTATCTAATTAAAATTTTATTAAATAAAAAAAAAGGCACTTTAGATCACATTTACAATTATTTTACTTCATTTGATATAATTTAAAAAATAAAAATAAATAAAATTGTGGATGCAAAGATATGGAATCAACTTTCTTTGGAAGCCAATAGCTGACGTATAGGCCCATAAATACAAAGTTTGATATGATTTTTTTCTTAGCCTGATTTTAAAAAATAAGGGTCAAACTTACTGACATGAACAAACAATAAACAATACATTTACTACAGTATTTGTTCATGTTACCTAACGTTAGTTAATGAAAATACAGTTGTTCATTGTTAGTTCATGTTAACTCACGGTGCATTAACTAATGTTAACAAGCATGGACTTGGATGTTAATAATTCATCAGTAAATGTTCAATTACGATTAAGAAATGCTGTACACGTGTTGTTCATGATTAGTTCATGTTAGTAAATGCATTAACTATCGAACCTTATTGTAATGTGTTACCAAAATTAGGCACACACAAAAAATAATAATAATACAGTGAATCAACCATCAGAAATAATCCATAATTTATCAGACAATAATCTTCTTATCTATGTAAGTGTCTGTATTATATTATAATTGTATATACATTTATATATTACTGTATGTAAATAAGGAAGGTATATAAATGAGGAAGATTATTGCTCATTATATATCGTCCATTATTACTACCTAACAATAAATGAGATAATAATGATGCAAATATTAACAGATTGGATATATAATCCTAACAGAGAGGCATTACATGCTGCTTTGATGCAGAACAATTGGATCACATTACAAAAAGCATCATGTTTTCCAACATCAACTGAAAAAAAAAGTGCTTACACACACGAAACATGTAACACAAAGCTGCTGTGAATCAAATCAACAAACAAAATGATGTCACTGGTTGAAATAAATGAGGATCTTTGAGTTCAAATTGCAACAGCATTTGACTGAATATCTGGAGTTAATGATCGATGCTTTGTGTCTGGTTTCATGTCTCCCATTAGCATTACAGTAATTCAATTCAAGACACTGCGGAGCGTCATAATTACAACATCTTGAGTGGAGTACAACATCATAACTCATTCGCACACACAACGACAGATGCGAGAGAATGTTACAGCAGAGAGGAATACCAGACGAAACCAGTCAAAAGGGTTGCTGTCAGAAAAAGCTGTTTTCAAGATTTATTCAAACACTGTTCAATATATGAGACATTACCAAGTAATTAAGTAAGCATATATGAATATTGGGTCACACTTTATTTTGATGGTCCGTTTGTTGAATTTAAGTTACGTTGCAACTAGGTCTCATTAGATTATACGTAGACTGTTATGTTGGGGTTAGGGTTGGGGTTGGGGATAGGGTTAGTGTAAGTTTACATGTACTTGCAAAGTTTCTTATTGTCAGTTAAATGTCTGTTGAATATCAGTATCAACAGATATTAAGTAGACAGTCTACTAATACTTAAATGAACCATCGAAATAAAGTGTTACCGAATATTGTATAGAAACCATATATAATAAAGTATGTAGTCAACAAAATATAATCTAATGTTTTTTATATAATGTTTTTTATAGCTTAAATGTAACAAATTAGTGACGTAGACTTTCTGTATTGTCAAAACACAGATTTTGTGATTTCAGTTCAGTAAGTTTGACTTTGCAGGTCAACATGCCTTCTGCTGTTCAATTAGTTTCTTATTTTGTTATCTATCAGCCCTTACCGATCATGGCCTCCAATAATCCCCATGCCCGAATTGGCTCTATCACACTCTCTCCACTCCACCTATAGCTGGTGTGTAGTGAGCACACTGGTGCCATTGTCCTGTGGCTGCCATCACATCATCCAAGTGGATGCTGCACACTGGTGGTGGTATGGAGAGACCGCCCTCATGATTGTGAAGTGCTTTGGGTGTATAGCCATACACAATAACTGCGCTATATAAATATACATGTAATTATGCTGAAGTGACCTCCACTGTGTTATCCTCCTCTGAGTGCTCATTTTACGAGTTTTCTAGAGTTACAATTAAGTTTGAACATTTTTTAAATCCATTCAGCCGGTTCTGGCTGGAGCAATTTTAGCTTAGCTTAGCATAATTCATTGAATCATATTAGACCATTAGCATCTCCCTAAAAGAGTTTTGATAATTTTCCTATTTAAAGCTTGACTCTTCTGTAGTAAAGGCTCTGGCAAACTTCAAACAAAGTTATTTTTCGTTCTTTGTTTGAGGACAAAAAGAATTTCAAAAAAGGGTGAGGGATATAATTTTTTTTATGGTATAGTACAGTATATCTTCGAGAGATGATGCATGGTGGAGGTCCAGAACAAACCCACTGATTGTGTAGTCATCATGGACCAATGGCAGCTCGAAGGTGTTTAGGACCAAAAACGAACTTCTTTTTGGACGAATTTTGTTTGAAATGACGTTATTTCAGATTACTGGTCTACTGGGGCTATTTGATCTTCTGTTGATCTTCGTACATTATGTATTTAGGTCAATATGGCTAGGAAGTAACTCTCATTCTGGTGTAATAATCAAGGAACTTTGCTGTCGTACCATGGCTGCCGCAGGCACAATGATATTACACAGTGATGTTACCTAGTTACCTAGCTGGGGACTATTTTAGGCACTGCGTGAAATCATTGCGCCTGCTGCAGCCATGGTATCACAACAAAAATGTTCCTTGATTAAATTATTTTTAAGCAGCTACAGAAAGATATAGTTTTAAATAGTGAAATTATCAAAATTCTTTTTTAATTTTTTTGAAGTGAGATGCTAATGGTCTAATCTGATTCAATGATCTATGCTAAGCTAAGCTAAAAGGGCCTAAATGGATTGAATGAAGATCTGTTTAACTTTAGTCTAAAATAAGCTTTTTCCAAAAAGGTGAAGTACCCTTTTAAGATAATGGAAACATTAGTTAAGAATAAAAGTATAACATGTGAAAAATAATGTGGTTTAAAAAGCAAACACATTTTACAGAACACCTAATAAAAGAATTAAGG
Source organism: Danio albolineatus (assembly GCA_903798035.1). Lineage (NCBI taxonomy): Eukaryota > Metazoa > Chordata > Actinopteri > Cypriniformes > Danionidae > Danio > Danio albolineatus. Next base: position 3,172,691 of record CAIGQQ010020246.1, on the reverse strand, counting down.
CTTCTAAAAAATTGCTAATTTGACCAGACCTTTAATCGATATGCAAATGTGATTGGATGGTAATTTTATTCTTTAATGGCTATATCATTGACTGTGTTACAGAAAACTACAGCTAATGTCCAGCCATAAAGAAATTTAGTACTAATTTTAGGGGAAATATGGGACAAAATAAAATGTATTTATTTATTTATTTATTTATTTTTTTTCAAAATGTGTCAGGAAAGTAAAAATAGAACTGAATTACGGGAAAAATCTTGTTATCCTAAAAAAAAAGTCCTACTGAATTGGCAACTGAAGGTCCAAGAGTGAGCAACGACATTTTGCAGCTGGGAAAGAGTGATGGTGAAGTCGGTTATGTGAAGACACTACGTTCATTGTACATCCAGCGCTGTTGCGTAAAAGAGAGAAGCGGAAAAAAACAGTATGGTTCACCAATAGAGGAATATATTTTTTACTTCTTTGGCTCTGTAATGAAGACTCCATGAGCTGGAGCTACATGATCCGGGTGGTCTCTGGGTAAACCTAGTCATGGTACTCCACAAATAAAAAAAGAAATACTGTGTGGTACCATGGTAATAAATAATGAGTATGCTGTATACTATGTGCAAAATCATGCGGTAAAATCACGGTATTATAATTGGGCGAGGGGAGGGAAAGTGTGAATTGGGGATGTTTATGTTTTGGATCAAAACAGTTGCCTGGAACCGAAGGGGAAATGGGTGTGTTTTTCCCCCTCAAGAAAGGATTCATTTCTGCTTGAAAAATTCTCTTACAGGAGACCAATGTTTGGCTCGAGCTCAGCAAGCTTTTTCCACTGATCTCATTCTCTTCCATGAAAGCAAAAAAAAAATCATTTTGTACCCTAAGACTTGGGGGAAAAGCATCTGGTAATAATCAGGATTTAATAGAGGAGGCTTACTGTAAATCTGCGAAGAATCTGACAGCTGCTCTGGTTCCTTCGGCCTGGGCAGTGAAACGGGGACTTCATTGAGGCGAATGACATCAGGATTAAGTGTGTGAGAGAGGCGCACTATGAGAATAGAGAGCAAAAATCAGCTTTATTAATATGGCACTTGAAAACGGGAGATTTAAGACCTTGCTGAAGCAGAACTGAGGTGGTATAGATATGAGAACACACAAGATGAGTGTTTAAAGTTAAAGGTAGATTGACAGGTCAGAGTGCACAGCCTTTAAAACGACTGTTATGCTGACATGTTCGGTGGGGGGTGATGTAGGGGTTCAGCTTGACCTTTGGTTGCCTTGAGAGCCTCAAAGGTTTAGACTGCAATCACAAACAGCAGGTAACATAAACCGGCCAAACGTCAAACCAAACACGGATAAGTCAGTGTAACCGATGACACTGTGGTGTAACAATATGACAGAAACATTATGATTTCTGACAAGACTTCTCTGCAGGCCAAATAGTCAAATACTGAAACAGGCGAATTAATCACTTTAATTATTTACAAAACATATGTATTTTTTGTTAAGATCTGAAGAAATGTGGCTAAAATTCTGGTGTTTTACTGAATGACAGGTGGTTTTGTAACTTTTTCACAAAATAAAAATATGTAATTGTTAAAGAGCACTAAAATATGGGACAATTTTAGGCAGAATGACTATAATAATTGAGTAACACTTTACAATAAAGTTGTATTAGTTAATTCTAGTTATTGTTTTGGCTAACATCAACTAGCAATGAACGATATATGAAACTTGAATACAGTGGTGTGAAGTAACAAAGTAGTTTTAAAAATTTGTACTTTTACTTTCACTTGAGTACATTTTTACTATTGTTTCAGTACTTTTACTCTACTATTTTCCTCAACCTGTTTGCACTACTTTCTAGGGTACAGTATATGCTCAGCTAGTGTTTCTTCCCATACCAATAAACTTCTGGTGAAGGGTTAATGTGACTTTTTAAATTTTTATACAGTTCTTTTTACAGCATCAATGTTGTAATGTAATTAAAATGCAATCAGTTAAATAGACTTTGGCATTCATGTTGTTGTTCAAGCATAAAACGAGATAAAAAGCCGTTTACATGCACACGCTCGTCAGGATCAGCAGGCTAGTGGAGAAACTCCATTGAGTTTACTGGGGTAAAATAAATAGTCTTATTTTAAAGACATGGTGTGGAAAAATGTAATTTAATTCAGTGCTTTTTGTCTGGTTTGAGACCCACTTTATATCGTATATCTATCAGGCAGTGAAGATGGTTCATTTTTCAAGAAAACAGACCTTAAACGTGTCCATTTTGTAACAGCACACAGTTCACTGGAAGCGATTGATTCAGGTTACTTACAAATTAAAAGTTCCTCTGCATACCAACACATATACCCTATTATTTTTCTTATGGTGATTGACTTGTAGAGAAGAAGTAGAAGTAGAGTACTCGAAGTACAATAATCAGTTCTGTGATTGTCATCTAATCAAATCGCACATAGAAAAATCACATTATACAGAACAACCACAAGACACAAAATCGTTACATGCAATGACCGAGACACTGTTTAGACTTCATGTCACTGATGAAAAGATGGTGGATGTCTACTGTATGACTGAAATCTCCAAATGACCTTAAACAATCACTAAATGCACCACGTTTTCACACACACACACATGCACAAATTGACACATCAACCTTTCACAGCGTAATACTTACTTGAGTACTTTTGAAAGGGCTACTTTTTACTCATACTGCTTGAATATGAAACATTATTTTCATTTTACATGCCAAATAACCGTGCATTAAGGTTAACAAGCATGGATTTTAATTAGTAAATGTTGAACTGTGATTAATAAATGCTTTTCAAGTATTGCTCACTATTAGTTCAGTTAGCAAATACATGAACTGACATTAACTAATGAAACATTATTGTAAAGTGTGACCAATCATTTTACGATCTTACTAATATTGCATCAAAATAAAGTAATTTACAGCTGTCTATAAATCTTGTTCTACGTTTGAATTAAGTCTATTTTTCTGACCCAGGTGAAAGGTGTGTTTTATTTTGTTTTGTTTTTTATGTCTTAATTGATCAAACTTTGAAAACAAGACCCTAAGTTTTGCTTCTCAGGAAATATAAGGTGATTCATGAATATTGAAACATTTGTACTGGAAAATAAGACCAAACTATTTTTGCAGTGTGCATTTACACGTCTATTAATTTAGCGTGCACTTTGATACAAAGGGATTTACGACCAAGGATGAAAGAAGCACTTGAAATCACCAGACACCACAATATACATGTACAGTATGGATGCTATAATAAGTCATTATTATGTTATATTAAGTTAGTTAGTTCAAGTTTTTAATAATTGTTTTTATTAATTGATTGCTTGTACGGAGTGCTTGTTGAAGTGTCTGGTGCATATGAAGAGGAGGAAGAAAGAGTGTCTCATACAGTTGGTTTGACACGCCCACTCACCTGTGTGAAGCACACTCAGGATTGCACAATGATTCTTCCAGAAGGAGGGTTTTTCAGAAGGTGTCTGGTTTAAATGGAGACGTAGAAGAAAGAGTTTCCTACAGTTGGTTTGTCAAGCCCACTCACCTGTGTGAAACACACAAAGGATTGCACAATGATTTCTCCAGAAGTATGGAGTGTTTATAAGGTCTCTGGTACATATGCAGAGGTAGAAGAAAGAGTTTGTTTCCTACAGTTGGTTTGTCAAGCCCACCCACCTGTATGAAGCACACTCGGGATTGCACAATGATTTTTCCAGTAGTATGGAGTGTTTATAAGGTCTCTGATAGATATGGAGAGGACGAAGAAAGAGTGTGTTTCCTACAGTTGGTTTGTCAAGCCCACTCACCTGTATGAAGCACACTCAGGATTGCACAATATTTTTTTCAGATGTATGGAGTGTTTATAAAGTGTCTGGTTTAAATGGAGAAGAAAGGGTGCGTTTCCTACAGTCGGTTTGTCAAGCCCACTCACCTGTGTGAAGCACACTCAGAACTGCACAATGATTTTTCCAGAAGTTTGGAGTGTTTATAAGAAGGTGTCTGGTTTAAATGGAGAAGAATATGAAAGAGAATTTCCTACAGTTGGCTTGTCAAGTCTACTCACCTGTGTGAAGCACACTTAGGATTGCACAATGATTTTTCCAGAAGTATAGAGAGTTTATAAGAAGGTGTCTGGTTTAAATGAAGATGTAGAAGAAAGAGTGTGTTTCCTACAGTTGGTTTGACACGCCCACTCACCTGTGTGAAGCACACTCAGAACTGCACAATGATTTTT